>SNQJ01S0009775.1:43980-60899 GCA_010110895.2 Picea sitchensis | reverse complement strand
CGATTTGATATGGTCCTTTCAAGATTATCGACAATATTGGTAACAATGCTTTTTGTTTAGATTTGCCTCCTTATATGCAGATGTATGCAGTTGTTAATGTTGAGAATTTGAAATTGTATGAGCCTCCATTGATTGATGATCAAGGAGAGCATGTTCAGATTTCTTCTATAGATGATTTTTCCCCAGAGTATCTTACAGAACTGCATGAAGACACCATCCTTGACAGGAGAATGCGAACTTCAAAATGAGGAAATGTGGAGTATCTTTGAGTTGGTCTTAAAGGTACAAATACAAGTAAGGCCAAGTGGATTAAGGTTGGAAGGGTGAGGTAACTATACCCTCATATTCACATAGACTGAAAATAGTCTTTTGGAGGTCCAAAAGCTTCCCAATGGGGAGGTGTGATCAGGGGATCAAATTTTGCTTAAAAATTCAAAGTGCTTGGAATCGCTTCAAACCGGACGAGAGCGCAGGCCTCATCATTACGAACCCAACACAACTCGTTTCATCTCAAACGAACGTCAGGAGCAAGAGATATCATAATCTGTTCGGAATGTCAAACAGGCAAAAAAAAGGACGTTGACTGTACAGTCCGTACATGCTGACGTGGCAGGGCCGTACGATCGTACGCTAATGTGGCATGTGGTGACGTGGCAGTTGTTGATTGGAAGATGTGGTTGAATGGTGTTTCAACACGTGTCATCATGTGGTTGGTGGTTTCGTGCCACGTGGCCCAGTCATGGGCTGCCACGTGGCACCATTATATTGGTTGTTTGATCAAAATATATTGGAGTCCGTGGGGTTCGATCCCTGGACCTCCCCACCATGTAAAGCCTTCACAAAGTCCACCCGATCAATGTACCACTGTTTGTTCCTTATTGTATATATGTGTTTTATTGTATTTCAATTCACATAATATTGCATATGGCGGGGGGTCGGGCCGTTACATGTGACCATGCCATTCGCGCGGGAGTTTTGTGTATTGAACGGAGCTCTAGATTTTGGTCACACGAACCTCCAATACATGACCACAACCAAAACTATAGCGCGGGGGTTTAACACGCACCCAACACTTGGCGCTTAATTATTGGCTTTGAAAAGTAGCCCTTTTTGTAAACACGCGTGGTCGTATTATGAACTCATATGCCCGAGTGCTAGGCGGTTAAGGGCTGGTGTGCCCATAACCATCCTACAGTTCGCACCGTTGGCGCGGTTTCACCCGGTGCTGGGTTTTCACGCTTTAAATTGCGTGTGTGCTAGGTTCATGAAACAAGGGTGCATTTTGTAGATGCAGAGACAATAAGCTTGAAGGGGAGACTTCCAGGAGGCTTAACTTCTTCGTTTTTTGGCCAAACGAGGTGCCGAAAAAAGCCTAGCTAGGGGATTTTGGACGCTCTGAATCCATTGGAGCAGTTTGTTGGTCAATTTGAGCATTGTAAGGCACTTTTTTGAGCACTTTGAGCAATTAATAATAATGATCCATTGGAAGCTGGACCAGGAGATGTAGCCCAAGAGAGGGGTGAACTCCTTTATCAATTGCTGTGTTTATGTGCTTATGTTCATTGATTATGTTGCTGTTTGTTTGTATCTTGAATGAGAAATCCTTTAATTAATGTGTTGCAAAGTTGATCCATTTTCTTTTAACACATAAAATTTACTTGCAAATATTTCCAAGTTTACAAGTCTTCTTCATTTTTAGATTAGCTAGTGAGCGACGAACTTTGATTTTTCTTTCTCCCTTTCTTCTTCTAGCATGAGGAGGGTATCAATTCTCTATTGAATAACCGATGAGGGTTGTCCTCTAGATTCCTGAGCAAGCTAAAGAGATGGAAGATATATCCCATTTGGGAGAATGGATTCTTTTCCATATACCAAAAAGTATGGGGAGTTCCCTATAGCTTCCTTGGGTGTTACTCTTTCGACCCATAAGACATTATGAAGTGAGATATGCCAATTCATCTGATTGTCTACAACTATTTTATTCAATATCCTCACTAGGCTCTTATTGGTTGATTCTGCCACTCCATTCCCTTGTGGATAGTAGTTTGCAGAGTATCTAATTATGATTCATTTATCTAGAGAAAACTCCATTAATAGAGTGGAATAAAAGTAAGTGACATTGTCAAAAACAAGAATGGATGACATACTAAACCTTGTGATCAGTTCTTGTTCTATGAATTGGATTACCACCTTTTCATTCATGTGAGTTAGAGGGATGGCCTCTGCCCATTTCGTAAAGTAGTCCATAACAGTTAGTATGAATCTATATTTTTTTGAAGAACTCAGGGTAATATCCCCTATGACATCTAACCCCCATTGCTCGAATGGTCTAGATATGGTCACTGGTTGGAGTGGGACAACTGCTCTCTTTTCCCTCCCCGTGCTCATTTGACAAGTTTTATAGTTTCCAACATATGTATGAGCGTCTCTAAATAGAGTAGGCCGGTAATAGCCGACTCTCAGTATTTTGTGAGCAGTGGTATTCCCTACAAAGTTCCCACCTACAAGACCATCACGGAGCTCCCTTAGAATCTTATCTGCATCTTCACGTTTGATACATATCAAGAGTACCCCATCATAATTTACGCGGAAAAGTACTGAATTTATTAGGTGATATTGTGCCAATTTTAGTCTGAGAGCTCTCCTTTCCTTAGGGTTTAGGTTTTCTGGGAAAGTCCCATGATACAGGAGGTAAATTATTTTTCCACACCAAGACTCTTGCCATGGGGGAACGTATAAAGGTTCACTACACCATAACGCTAACTCATTCTTCCACTCAAAGTCTCCATTTATTTGGTCTTGAGCTTCTGCGACCAGTTTACACAATCCTTGACCCTTAACTAGTTTGGCCTGTTTTATATCTAGATCAAATTCTTGGACAGTTTCCATCCAATTTCCTCTTCTCTCCCCATCTCCTATTGAGTGAATAGGGATCAGACTGCGGGGTGAGGCACGATGACTTTGGTGTGATTTTTTAGGACGTAAGATCTGAAATGTTTTACTGCTTTGTACACTGCATAAGCCGATTTGTCTATAGTAGGGTAATTCAATTCGGCCCCTTGGAGATTAGTTCTCATGAATGATACCGATGCCTCATTGTTATCATCATCCTCCTGGTTTAAAACTGCAGCTAAGGATTGGTTGGAGGAAAAAGTATAGAGGAAAAAATATTTACTAAAGTTGAGACTGCACAACACTGGAGCTTGAGATATGGAAGTCTTGATATTGTTGAAAGCAACTTTTCGCTCATCATCCCACTTAAAATCAACATCCTTGCGAATCATTTTTTGTAAGGGTTTGATGGTTTTAGTGAAATCGGGCGTGAACTTCCTCAAAAAATTAATTTTCCCAAAGAAGGATTGCATGGCCTTTTTGTTGTGGGGTAAGGGAAGTTGAGCTATTGCCTTTATTCATTGTGGATCTATGCGAATTACTTCCTAACATATGGTATGACCTAGTAATTTCCCTTCCTTGGCACCAAATATAGTTTTCTTAGGGTTTAAAGATATTCCATGTTTCATACACCTTTCAAAAATATGGGTTAGGTGTTAGATGTGGTATTTTCTGTTCTTTGAATACACAGTCACGTCGTCCAAGTATACTACTACACATCTATTAATTAATCCCCAAAAAACTACGTTCATGGCCCTGTGGAAGGTTGCTCCTGCATTAATCAACCTAAAGGGCATGCATTTATAAGAAAAAGTTCCCCACTTGGTTCAGAAGGTAGTTTTCAATCGATCTTCTTCTGAAACTAGAACCTAGTTGTAACCTGAAAAACCATCTAGAAGGGAGAAAATCTCAGAACCAGACACCGTCTACAAGAGTTTTTCCATCGGTGGGACTGGGTAGTTATCCTTTTCTGATCCTCTGTTAAGATTTCCGAAATCTACACACAAGCGAATTTCCCTAGACTTTTTCCTGATAGGAACCAAATTTACTACCCAGGAAGAGTGTCTAACATGAAAGATAATATTAGCATCTAGTAATTTCTTTAGCTCTTGATACACGAGGGGTTCCAAAGATGTATGGTAATTTCTAATCTTTTTTTGAAAGAGTTTTACTTCAGATTTTAATGGGATTGTGTGTTGAATAATACGAGTGTCATAAGTTTTTAATTATTGGTAGGACCATGCAAAAACATCTTTATATTCTATAAAAAGTTTAAGATAGGATTTCCTTTCTTATTTAGAAACTGTTTTTCCTATATTTACAGGCTTAGGGTTTTTCGAGGTTCCTATATTTATAGTCTTGTATATGGGACACAAACTCCCAGTATTTTTGTTTGTTGATCCTTTAAATATTTCCCTCAGGTCGAAAAGGTTCTCCAAATTTGCTACCCCTTTTGATATCGTGTGAAACCTTGGTTTGTTACTAGAGTGATGTGTTTCACCTCTTTGTTAACGAGAATTAGTTTCTTCTAGTTTCTCTTGGAATACTTCATCGTCAATAGCCAAGTCTTTAAATTTTTTTTGATTGGTTAGAAATTCTATAATCTGTTCATCTCCCTCAAAGACCTGCCAATTAGAAATATTATTGGGTACTTATGGTTTGTAGAGTAGTTCCACAGTGAACCTGGAGGCTTCATAGTCTTCTAAAGGGGATAGCCTCGAGGCTGCAGTAGCTAGGGAATCAACAAGAGTATTCTTTTTCCCGGGAGCCGCTGTAATATTAAAGGCATAAAAATGTTCTATTAACCTATGCACTTCCTGTTGATAATTCCTCAGGTGGGGTGAGTTGCAATGTATATTATTCTTTACTTGCCTAACGATAATTTTAGAGTCCTCAAAAACTTTTAGTTCTTTAACGTTTAAGTCTATGGATTTCTTTAGTCCCTGCACCAAAGCTTCATAATCAACAGTATTATTAGTGCATTCAAATTCTAGTCTGCAAGATAGGAAATTCTGCTTCCCCTTTGGGTCAATGAGGATACATCCTACTCCCGACCCTTCTTGCGATTTAGACCCATCAAAGTATAGGGTCCAAACTTGTGAGCGAAATTTATCAACTTCTTCATGCCTAGTTACTTCCTCCTCTCCACCTACCTTGTCTGCGGTTTCCAAAAGAGGTTCTTGATAGAAGAGGCTTTATTCCACCGCTATTAGTAGATTCAATTGAAAAGACACTTCAGAGTTTTGAGAGAGAAGTACATCAGATGAGAGAGGGGAGAAATTTCCGAAATCAGAATCGCAGGAGTAGTTTCCTAGCACGGGGAAATTTGCTGACGAGGGTTCGTTGAAGGCTTCTAAATCGATAACAATATGTTTTAGATACCTTTCCCTATCGATTATAATCATGTTGGCATGTACCTTTAATGGAAACCATAGGTGATCCCAGTCCGTGTTAAAGTATCCATTCAATTTCTCATACTAGTCATGACTAAGTAGCGGTCCATAAGCTTCTGGTATATCTAGTACAATGATGTTAATTACTTGAACAAATTTCAGGTGTGTAGCCATTTTGATCATGAAATCCTTGAATTCCCAAATAACTTTTACTTGAGTTATGTCTAGTTGTATAATGTGTTTATCACTTCTGAGCGGAACTACATTTAATTTCTTGCAGATAGATAATGGCATGACATTGGAGGATGCCCTTGAGTCGACTAGACAATTATGAATATTTCTGTTGAAGACTTCCAACGCTAAAAGGAAAGGTGGGACAAAAGGATTTCCTTTTTTTATCTATAGAGAAAGCGTTCACATTTGGTTTATTATTTGGATCTTTGGGAGCTGGGACTTCCCCTAGGTCGCTGCTTGTTACAGAGGATTCTATTGACTTTAAGGCTTGTCACAAAAAATCCTTTTGTTGGGGAATTCTATACATGTCCATGACCGACACATTATCCTTAAAATTTTTAAAGTCTTCTACTATGTTGTAGTATATCTTGGGTGACTCCCGTGTATGGATGTTTATAAGATTTATTTGAGAGAAAAAAGGTGCTTTTAAGTGATCCACTATTTGTTTTCCCCTCGAAGATTGGACAATGGTAAGGTCATTTGAGACCAGTTGACCCTTACTTAGCGTTTTCACAGCCAAAACCTCAACGGGTGGTTCTTGAACCTCAAATACATCATTGGAGGTCATCGACAAGTCATGATCCCATAAGAACATGGTTGTTTCTTCCGACGACTCAACTTCCTCCTGATTGACGATGTTTACCGCTGAGCCTCTTGATTGTTCGGTAAGGGACACTTCGTCTAGGAACTGATTTTTCATTAAATTCATAACATGCATCCATTGGGGACAATCTCTTTTAGAATGTTTCTCTTGATGATAAGTACATAAAGAGTCGGATGCTACATTACTCAAATCGATGTTTAAGTTGGTTGGGGGAGGTTCAATCACTTTGAAAGGTGGGTTTCTCTTGAAAAAGGGTTAATAAGGACTTTTACCTTGGTTTCCTTCCCCGATACTTATCTTCATGTATACGATTTCATTCAAGAATTTATTTATCATCCGTTGTAGGTATTCTATGTCTCTGCTTCCCTTTTTGGGACCTTGTTCTATTTGTTTTCCCGAAGGCCTAATCAACATTAATCCTCTCCTGGGCGGAGGATTAACTTCATTATTAACTAGTGAGACCTGGCCCTCTTTGCATACCTTCATTTGGAATTCAATCATTTTGACTTCCTCGAAATTCTCAGCTAGGGTGTGTTTGGCAGCCCTTTTCACAAACATATAAATAGACGCAGGGAGAGCATTAACATATACCTCAATTTGCAACTCCTGGGTAGGCTTAGCTTCGGGTTGGAATTTGTTTAGGATAGTGGTAAACCATTGATAGAAGTCTTTAAACTTATCTTTTGAACTCATGGTGGTGATGAAGAGTTCAGACATCAAATGTCTTGTGGTAGTTTATTCTACAAATTTTTCTAAAAAATCTTTTTGAAACTTCATCCAACTAGTTATGGATCCTACAGGAAAGTTAAAACACCAAGTCGAGGCTGAATTCTCAAAAGTGTAGGGAAAAAGTTTGCATACTACGTCCTCAAGTTGTACTTTCATCAGTATTATCGCTAGTATGAAATTTTTAATATGGTATTTAGGCAATCAATAGGTTTCAGGGTCAAAATTGGGAAGTAGTTTTTCTAGATGTCAAGGGAGGTTATGTACCCGTCCTAGGATTTCCAGAGCATCTATGGCCAACCAAGGTTGGTTATTTGGAGGTGGATTTTCCCTCTCTTCGTTATTATCACTATTATCCTCCATGTCATCTGATTCTGAAACTGAGTGATCCAAGTTTAAACCTTCCTGGTCACATTCTAAATCGTCTGGTTCAGAGTAGTTTCCTGCTGGTGTTTCAGGGATTAGGTTAAGGGGTTGTTCGATATCAGGGAGGGAAAAATCTATCAGGTCTTCTACTGTGTGAAAAAAAACATTTTCTGGGGTTGATACAAGTGGATATCGGTGGCCACCCACCTTTTCCAACTTTCTCAAAACAACTTTCTGGAAATTTTGGCAATTTACTATTTTTAGTAGTTTTTAACTTCTGGGGCCATTTTGAGGGCCTAAATGAATGTTTTTTGGGATAGAGCTTCTAAATTATATTTGAAGGCTCTGATTGATCCCCCAAAATGAATCTCATCAACGATATCTTTCCAACGGGATATCGTGCACCTAAAACGAAGATCGTATGCAAAAGTTACGACCCGAGGAAGTTGATGTACTAACTTACCCAAATGGGGCCCACATGAATTTTGGCGCTTCATCTCCTAGGGTTAGGTTTTTGTATGTATAGGGTTTTTGACATTCCTGTTTATTATAAAAATGCCTCCAGAGCCTCTTTGTAATCATCTTCTTGCAAATGAGTGCAATTGTCACATCTCTTCTCAGAGATAAGCCACCACCATTCCAACAAGCTTGTTTTCCACTGCATTTTACCGTTTCAACTTATTTCCTTATTGAATAGAAAACCGATTTTACTATATCTCTATTATTCCATGTTAATCATATTTTAATAATCTGTATTGATTTTTTTCTTCTCATAAAATCTAGATCAGTGATATCAGAGCAGTCTGCTCCTTGTCGTCTTAATGCATGTTCCCAACAAGGCCAGGGTACAAAGAATTGAGTCTCAAGCTTGTTTCTCTTGAGGGAAAAATATCTCTCATGCCCAAGTGACCTCTCATGGTAGGAGAAAATAAATATGATGGGACATAATATGTTTTCAAAATGTTGCTTGATAAATCCCTCACACAACAGAGGAACTAGATGATGGATAGTTTCGCACAAATCCTTCGACGACTACCAACATGCGATACATCTTCCTTGAGCGGAGGCACCACCCCTTTCAAGGTACAAAGAAACTTTGATATTCCTATATTTTAAGGTTAGATAGACTCAGATGCTATAGACAAGTGGTTGAATCTACTAGAATTGTATTTTTCTATCCATAACTTTTCAAATAGATAAAATATTACTTTTGCACTCCTCAAAGCCATTCCCCATGTCAAAGATTGGTGTGAAACTTTCTGTGAGAAAAAGGAAACAAATGAACCCTCATTATTTACAGTTGCGACCACCTGGGAATCCTTTAGGGATGCTATTAAGGAACAATACTACCCTGTCGGAAGTTATGAGGACTTGTATACCAAATGGACCACATTGCGGTAAGAAAGAGACCAAGCAGTGCCAGAGTTCCAAAATATATTCCATACATTGCGCACCAATATGGGTATCAAAGATTCAGAGCGATATCTAGTGCTAAAGTATCATGGTGCTCTGCATAGATACATCCAGACCGAAATGGAATTTATGGACATCTCGTCCTTGGGTGTGGCCTATCGATATGCCATCAAAATCAAGCAGAAGCTCAAACAAAAGACACAACAATTTTGGCCTAGGAAATTCTCACAAAAAAATCCAGGAAGGGGTGACCCCAACCCACAAAACAAAGGTCAGAGAAAATATGGACAGTATCAGGACAACCAGTGCAAGCTGTAAGCAAATAAAGACACCATAAAGACAAAGAAAGATATCGAGAAGTGGTGCAACTTCCATAAGAGCCCTTGTCATAACACTACTGACTGCCGCTCAAAGAAGTCGCTAGTGGCTGAAGTGAAATCCTCTGAATCAGATACGGGTTCTGAATTTGAGTCAAAACCAGAAAGGGGAAGACAAATCATTGATGCGGAACCCAGTGCCACTATTTCTACCACCAAGCTCTAGCCCGGTGAACCAGATGAGCTAGAAGAAGGTGAGTGCTTTTTCCATTCACAAATGTGGGTAAAAGGCACCCCACTGCACTTCATCGTTGATAGCAATAGATAGAAGAACCTCATCTCGGTAGAGGTCATCAAGGAGCTGGCCCTGCCAACAATGCTGTACCCACAAACCTACACCATTGGATGGCTCTGCCAAGGAAGCGATATCCGTGTCATCCAACAATGCCCACTGTCGTACGACATCAAGCCCTTAAAAAACAAGGTATTGTGTGATGTTGCTCCTCTCAAATTTTGTAATGTTATGTTGGGCCAACCTTATTTATGGAAATGTCATGCTATATATGAGTCTAGGCCTCGTAGTTTTATTATTAGTTTGAATAGGAAATTGTACAGGATACCCGAGGCAGTCCCTCCTAGTGCTATTTCCTTGATCTTTTCCAAGCAATGTAGGAAGGTCATCTCTCAGACCGATAAATTTGTCTTCTTTGTGATTCTCTCTAAGAGTGAGTGACAAATCGCAGCCACACCTAGGGCCTCTGTGATCGATCTCTCCACAAAACAAAAGTAAGTGGATAAGGTCATGGAAGAATACTCATATATCTTCTCCTCTCCTATCGGGGTACCTCTGCACTGCCAGGTCAAGCATCCCATTGATCTGACCCCAGGGGCACCGCTACCCAATGGGCTAGTCTATCTCCACTCTATGTTAGAAAAGGAGGAGATCAAGAGGCAGATCCAAGAAATGCTCCACAAGGGGCACATACATCCCAAATTGTCGCCTTGTGGGAGCCCAATCGTGATGGTGCAAAAGAAAGACGGAACTTGGCGACTCTACATTGATTACCGGGCCCTGAATAAAATCAGAGTCCGAAATTGGTACCCGATTCCTCGAATCGATGACCTCCTTGATCATCTCATAGGGGAAAAATACTTCAGTAAGATTGATCTGAAGTGTGGCTACCACTAGGTCCCAATAGAACATATAGATGTATGGAAGACCTCCTTCAAGCTAAAAGAAGGTCCTTTTGAATGGATGGTCATGCCCTTTGGTTTGACAAATGCTCCATCAACTTTTATGAGGATATTGGATGATATCCTACGACCTTTCACTAATAGTTTTGTAGTGGTGTATCTGGATGACATCCTCATATACATAAATACTTGGGAGGGACACTTGCAACATATTCAACAGGTTCTGCACACTTTGCGGCAACAAAAATTATATGCAAACTTGGAAAAATGCTCCTTCGTCATGGACAAGGTCCATTACTTAGGATACATCGTTGATCGACATGGTGTGCATGTGGATCGAGCCAATATCCAAGTCATCTGTGACTAGCCAGCCCCAACCAAACTCATTGAAATTCAGAGCTTCTTGGGCGTCACTAATTTCTATCACAGGTTCATGTTGGGATTCTCTCATATCGCATGGGCCCTCAGCCAACTAACCAGGGGTGGCGGTAAGGAAAAATTTGTGTGGGGTCTATCACAAAAATAAGCCTTTGATAAGTTGAAGAAATGTTTGTGCTCATCCCAAGTAATTTCATTACCATACCTGCAACATCCCTTTGAGATTGAGATAGATGATTCAGACTATGCTGTGGGTGCCATTCTCACTCAACACGGCCACCCTGTGGCATATCATAGTGAGACACTATCAGATGCTATCCGTAAGTACCCTAATTACGACAAAGAAATGTACTCCATTGTGGAAGACTTCCGCCAGTGGATACATTACATTCTTGGGAAGGAGACAATCATCCACACTGATCACAAACCACTACATTTCATGCAGACCCAAGGAAAATTGCAGAATGAGCGCCATTAGAAGTGGTCCACATACTTACAATAGTTCCACCTCAACATCAAGTATAAAACATGAAATACCAATCGAGTTACTGATTGCCTCATCCGACCTCCAGTCACAAAATTCACCATGGTGCTAGAATCTTGTGGCCATGAGACCTCTGGATGATCCCACCTCTACGAGGCAAACCCTAAATTCTCCACCACCTACCAAATGTTGGGCGCCAACTCAGTGGACACTAATTTCCATCTTCGATATGGGTTTTTGTTCCATTTGGGCCATCTCTGCATTCCATCAAGTGAGCATGCGAAGCTGATTTGGGAAGCTCACTACAACCGGGTGGCAAGACACTTTGGCATCAAAAAGATAGTGGAAGTGTTGCAGAAACATTTCTACTAGCCAAAAATTTGACAAGATGTCAACAAGTATATTAGGTCCTGCACCGCTTACGCTATTTCCAAAACGACCACCAATAAATAGGGCCTATACACCCCTCTACCTACTCCTGACAGGCCGTGGGAATCCATCTCAATGGAATACATATCGGGCCTCTTGTCCACCAAGAGGGGACATTACTGTGGTTTTGTGGTTGCTGATCTCTTTTCCAATATGGCGATTCTAGCCATCTATAAGAAGAACATCACAACATAAGCCACTTGCCAAGATATTCTTTGAACGAGTATGGGTATATTTTGGGATCCCAAAAACCATAATCTCAGACTGTGATAGTTGGTTCCTCAACACAGTCTGGTCGAGCCTCTGTTCACTGCTGGATACCAAGCTCACCAAATCCACTTCCTTCCACCCCCAAAAAGATGGCCAAACTGAGGTCGTCAATTGGATGATCGTACATATCCTATGCATGTACAATTAAATACACCCCCAAAAATTGGATGAGAGTCTTCCCTATGTCCAACATAGATACAATAGAGCCCTACATAGCTCAACTGGCCACAACCCCTTTCAGATGGGGTTGGGATTCCAACCATTGGGCCCCATGGATATTGCACTACCCCTGGTGACCACCTCAACCGACTCGTCCCCTGCTCCACGAGAAGCTGACAAAGCCAATCGGTTCATTGAGAGGATCCAAGACATCTTCCAACAGGTTCAATATATTCTATATAATTCTAACGCCAAGTACAAGCAACGCCATGATCAACATCAGGTGCCACATAAGTTTCAGGTGGGAGACAAAGTTTGGTTTCACTTGCAGATAGAATGCCTTACAAATCCCTATCAAAAGATTTTCCCACTCCGTTATGGGCTATACACCATCACCAAGGCTGTGGATGACAATGTTTTTGAGATCAACATTCCCCCTTTCCTTGGCCTACACCCAGTATTCAACGTGGCTCTCCTTCGACCATATTTCCCACCATTATTGGACACCTTAAAGATAACAGCGCAGTTGAAACCAAAATAGCTCAACCACGACTGCATGAAACATGCATGAATTTATAATATTGTGGACACACATATCAAGGGAACTCAACAAAAAATAATCCAACTTTATCGAGTCATCAAAGCAGGGAAGCTCCTGCACCAAGGCAAGTGGCTCACCCAGATCCAAATTCAACAAAAAATTCCTCATCTGATGGGGGAAATCAATGCAATGGATACCATTTATTTCTAAGGAGGGAGGATTGATCTAGGTGGATATAGGTGTCCACCCACCTTTTCCGACTCCCTCAAAACAACTTTCTAGCAATTTATTATTTTTAGCAGTTTTTAACTTCTGGGGCCATTTTGAGGGCCTAAATGAAGGTTTTTTGGGATCGATCTTCTCAACAAAATGGAAAATATATAATTGAGCCCCAAAAATGAATCTCCTCTATGATACCTTTCCAACGGGCTATCATGCGCCTAAAATAGAGATCGTATGAAAAAGTTACGACCCCAGGAAGTTGATGTACTAACTCACCCAAATGGGGCCCACATGAATTTTGGCGCTTCATGTCCTAGGGTTATGTTTTTGGATGTCTAGGGTTTTTGAAAATCTTGTTTATTGTAAAAATTCCTTCATAGCCTCATTTTAATCATCTTCTTGCAAATGAGCGCAACCGTCACATCTCTTCTCAGAGATAAGCTGCCACCATTCCAACAAGCTTATTTTCCGTTGCATTTTACAGTTTCAGCTTATTTCCTTTTTGAATAGAAAACCAGTTTTACTGTATCTCTGTTATTCTGTTTTAAGAATCTTTTAAAAATATGTATTCATTTCGTTCTGCTCATAAAATTCAGATCAGGGGTATCGAACACTAGTTTGCTTACTTGTTTTCTACAAGGAAGTAACGGGGCTAAGGGAAACGATCCAATTTTCCGAGTGTAAGCTCTTATTATTCTTATGAATTGGTTCAAATCCTTGTGAGGAAGATCATAAGGTATTTGAGGGAATAGGTTTTCTTCCTCGTGCTAGGGTGAGTTACTTGTGTCAGGAGTACTCTTTGTATGTGGGTTGTCTTGAGAATGACTAGCCATGCATGTGGGATATTTTGAATATGTAGGCTATGTGGGATATTATGTCAGAAATATTGTTATCCATTCATTCATCAGGCCCTCCTTCTAGCACCATTTTTTTTGAGGTGTCTTAGATCCCTTAAACTCAACAGTAGGAACCAAACCCGCCTTAGAGGCCCAATTAGACTCTGCAACATTTGATGGTGGAATGGTTCTCCAGATCTTTCGATCTAGCTAATTTATCGATGGGATTTACTTGGTGATTGACATGATATCTTCCTATGAAACTTCCTCCTTCAGTTTAAACGTTCTATTTTTTGTCTTTTCTTTTATTAGATGAGTCTAATAAAAATATGTGTGCTGGTATAAACCAACTGGTAGAAGGGATTCTTAACTACTGAAGACGACTGAGCTTGGGATAAAACTCATGCTCAAGCATGCAGACAAAGATTTTGACACCTATTACAAGCCTAGTACTAATACATTAACTTGCTGGTATTTCATCATTGACTAAGATACAATTATCGTAAGAAAAACACGCATGTAATGAAATGATGGAAATAAAAATAGTTTAATTATCTCTAACATTAATCACACATTAACAAAATGATTTGATTTCCATCATTAAGGACAAAAGAACTGCAAAGATATTGAAACATATAACTTATTAATAGATTCATAAACTCTTATTCATTACAACATCAATTACTGAAATAAAGTTGGAAGTAATTCCTCCTCAATCCAATCACATAACGCATTTGATGAAAAACATAATTTTGTCTCCAATATTTTGTTTCCTGTGCGCTGCTGGATTTTTTAGAGCAACATGGAAAACACAATGTTGTTTGCCTGGTGTGTCTTTTTATCCTTTTCCTACTAGAGAGACTCATACCTGGCTGCATATCACTTCCCTACTCTGTCTAGGAATGGTGAGAACTTAGGCTCCTGCCACCCTTCCAAAGCTATCAATATCATTAACGAGGAGTAATGGAATTCGGTTCCATTTTCCTGTGCGTTGTGACATTCAAGCATGAATTGGTTCGATAGGTACCCTGCCCATCTTAAATTCATCCCCTTCGCACACTGCACTACTACTGCAATCACTTCTACCGACGCTTCCTCTCTACGAAATTTTCTTAGCAGCCTACAGGCCATTAGATTACTAGCGAATCTTGTGGCATCATAATTGATTTCTTTGATGACGGTTCCTCTATTCCCCTTGGTCGTACTGAACTGTGCCTTCACTTGTTCTGCCAGTTATTTCTCAAGTGCTTTGTTTTCCAAGAATTCTTCCAGCAACGTGCCAACTATAGGCAATCTAGTTGTTTTTTCAATTGATGCCATATCAATATGTACTGGTCTATCCATCCAAATAATGCCTCCATGGACCTAGGCAACCAAATTATTAATGCACAGACCGACATTATTACCACGCCCAAAATGCGGTATGTCCAACAGGTTCATTATATTTGAGTTATACAGCCTCGTAATCCACTATGCGAGCTCTAACACTGGCCTTCCCAGGGGTCGAATATCCCTTGTGTTGATCATATAGTTTTCCTCGGACAATTTTGGAAATTTGGCTGTGTCATGCAAGTCATGGTTCACATACCTCAACTTTGGTACCTTCCCCAACATGTCATCGACAGTGGGGAATATGCCTAGAAGGAATGGAAGGGTAATTTCCATACTGTTAGGGGTCTTTCTTTTATGCCCCGCAACATACATGCCTGCCTCTGCTGCTTCTGTTCCCTCTTCCTCCCCATCCGACTCTGTCTTATTGGTGATGTCTTCAACCAATACTTCTTCTTGTGCCTGGGACCTTCACAGTCCCACTATGTCATCTGGTCTCATCGAAATCTCGGGGGTTAGGGTTTGAACCCCCATTTTTGGCCTTGGAGCTCTACCCTATCTCTCCTTGCTGCACTGTAGGGATATCTTCCTCGACTTGCATTGGGATAATTTATTCTAGGTCCGAGGTGGTCACGTCCTCGATATCGACTATATTCTCAGGCTGCTGCATCCTCTCTTTGAGACTTTGGCCTTGTCGGGTGACCTAGACAAACTGGCCTAACAACCCAAAATTCGGTGGAGTCATCCTTTGTAACTATTGCAACCTCGACTTGCTACTTCGACGATTGAAAACTAGGGCACAGGTTCTCTTTCTCACTTTGATATCAAAATTTGCTAAGTGTTGAATAAATCTACACTTTCCACCTTTTATAGACTAGGTTATGTTCACTGTTACTTTTTGCATGCATTTGCTCCAAGTTTACTTTTCACTGCGCCTGGTCTTCTGATATATGTCATGGTAATTACTGCGCGATACTTTTCCCCATTTTTTTTTGTATTTTCTCTACTTTCTCTATTTTGTATTTTTGTATTTCTTTTACCCTCTTTTTGTCCTTTTTATATCTTTTTTTGTCACTATTTTGTCCTAGCTTCTCCTATAATACACTATGTACATGTTCTTCTTACTGTGCTGTAACTCTTAAGGGCTAGGAGGTCGAATGTACCTGTATAGTTTCATTCGACTCCCATTGATCAATCCTTTCTGTTATGTGACTCCCAAGTCTTTTAACTGTACATATCCAACATTTGTGATTGTCTTCACTTCATATGGTCCCAACCATTGCATTTTGAATTTAGCTAGATGCTGAAAACATTTAGTGTCATAGAGAAAGACTAGGTATCCCTCCTTGAAACTCTTCCTCTTGATATGTCTATCATGCTAAGCTTTGTCTCTTGCTTTCTGTACTTCTGTTGGATTACTGAGAGGGGGGGTGAATCAATAATAGAGAAATTTAATCCTTTTTAACCATATGATCCAAGTTTTATATCAATGAAGCATTATCATCCAATAACTATAGAGTAAATAAGCAATGAACAAATGAACAAACATACACATACACAGTACACCAGTGTTTTACGTCAAAACCCAAATCAGGAGAAAACCACAAAATGCTTTTTGTTATATGTCTTGAAGAATTACATTCATTGGAAGCACCAACTTCCTTTATTTTCCAGCTGCATCTAGAAGGAGGCTCCAACCCCCTAGTTTCTCAAGCTACAACATGAGGGAAGATCCAACTCCCAAATTCTCTGGATACAACCAGAAGGATGCTACAACCCCCTATGTTCTCCAGCTACAACCAGTAGGTGGCTAAAACCACCTGTCCTTTCCCCATCCTTCCACCCTGAAGTAGAAGTAGAATGATGGAACCATTGTCAACCTGTCACTATGAGATATACTGCTGTACACTTGTACCAATAAATTTGAATCATGCATCAACCTGTACCTCAACCTGTAATCAACTTATACCATAAACAAGTGCATCAACCATGCACCAACCTATACCAAATAACCTGTAATCAACCTGTACCATAAACAAGTGCATCCAACCATGTGCCAAGTATGTACCAATCATGTGTCAACTACTCATCAACTATGACTCATCAATATGTACCAACATCATCAACTATAC
>SNQJ01S0009775.1:30755-43930 GCA_010110895.2 Picea sitchensis | reverse complement strand
TCATCAACTATGACTCATCAATATGTACCAACATCATCAACTATACACCTCATGTATGTTCCAACTCATCAACTACTTGTCTCAACCATGTACTCAACATGTACCTCAACCAAAATCCCTCATCAATTTCATCATCCAAATCTTATTTGTAGCTCTGTAATAGACCTAGTGTATATGATCACATTGCTGCAAACCTTCCTTAACTTCAACAACAAGAGACTAGCATTTTCATCAAACTTTTCTTTAGTCTCACATGCCTAGTTTTGGATTAGTCAACAACCCTAACTTGAAGTAATCATAAATTTGTACCTTTTATGTATAAAGATATGAAACTGATACACAATGTTCTTCAGTGTGTTTTTTGCAATTCCTACAGGTTTCACTACTTGGAACCTCTCAGAAAAGGAGTTATAGCAAAAATAACATACCTTGCTGAATTATGGATTATTCTAGAGAGAGACCTTGTAGAGAGTGCCCCACACATAATGTTTGTTGAATTGATATGAAACTATTAAAAAAACTACTAAAGACTGTACCCTAACCAATACACTTGGTTTCACTGAATTTGTATATATTATGAATAATTTATGATGTTTTTACCCGAAACACCTGTTTTTGACTAGTTTCAGGACTAGCCACAAACCCTATTTTCCACGGAGTGTAACTCCAAAAATACAATGACCCACAAGAGGAATTTTTTACCACAGATACTTGGATATGTTTTCTCAATGGAATAACAATTTCATGATCTGAATCATTATAGAAAAAAAGTTATAGAGCACATGGTGAGATGACCTGTAAATAACATACCTTAAAAAGCACCATCAAAAGAATTTATCCTTCCTTGCATTTCAACCTTCTTTTCTTCACCTTCCCTCAAAATTTCGGCTTAGATATCCTTGGTTACCTCAGACACCTATATATATATTCAATATTCTCAAGTGTTATTAAAATGAGAGATCCTTGCCTCTTATTTATACTCTCCAAGTAGCTTCCTTAAAAACATCTTCTAGGTCACTTGGCCCCACTTTCCTTATTTTGGGGTTAACCCACTTCTAATTTCTCCATTAAATTTATTATTGAAATAATTTATTTTTTATTCACTTTGAATTATAATACATTCATTACTTCACTTTATTATTTACCTTTTAAAATCTCTTAAACCACTTTGACTACTTTCACCTTTTGGGGCTTCTAGATGACATATGAGGGTCCTCCAACTTCGTAAGGCCATAACTCTCAAACCGTCAGGAGTTATGTGATGTTCCACATACCAACATAAATGGAATGAAATTTAATCTCCATATAGAATAGTATTATATAAAAATATATCATAACTCATACCGTTATCCATCAAACAAACTTGGGTCCATTACCCAAACCTGGGGTCTCCAACTTCTCATGGCCATAACTCTCTAACCGTGAGGAGTTATGTGACGTTCCACATACCACCGGAAATGGAGTGACAAGAAATATCCATATAGGATCTCATTAATCCACAATTAAGCATGGGTTCTATTACTCCGCAAAGCGTCTTCCCGTTAGGGATTTCACCATAAGGGGACCACTTTGGAGTTCATCCATCTTTACTTCTTATCAACCATGACAAGACAATAATGAGTCATCTTTACATAAAAAAATATTGGGTTCATTACCCAAACCTTTGTGCTGTAGGGATTTCTTCAAGGGTTGACATCAATGACAACCAACCTTAATCAACAATCTCCCCCTTTGGAATTGATGGCAACACTCTGATGCAATACTGAAATCATATCACTCATGCTCCCCCTGGAACCATGCTTATGTCCTCTGTATCTAATAAATTTTCCTCTGTCCTCTACATTTGATAAATCTGCTCCCCCTGGAACCATGCCTCTATCCTGTGCATCTGATAAATCTCTCCCCCTTTGTCATCAATGAAAAATGTATCTTTCCATCTGGGTCTGCTCCCCCTGACTGAACTGTCCTCTTATGGTTCTTCCTCGTGTACATCTAATACATATAAGATAATCATTCAAAAAACATTCATTTTGGAGTAGAAATAACTCCAAGTCTTTGGCGAATATATTCAAAGGCTTCCCGTGGAAGTGGTTTTGTAAATATGTCTGCCACTTGTTCTTTTGTGCCCACATACTCAACTCTAATGTTCTTTTCTGCAACCTGTTCCATTAGAAAGTGATACTTGATTGGAATGTGCTTCATCTTGGAGCGCATCGCCGAGTTTTTTAAGATACCGATGACACTTGTATTATCACAATATATTGGAATGGGCTCATCATACTCAACCTGTATATCTGTCAAAGTTTGTTTCATCCAAAGAACCTGTGTACAACATGCTGCTGCTGCAATATACTCTGCCTCGGCTACATATAGAGATACTGATGATTGTTTCTTGCTTAGCCATGATACCAAACACTCACCTAAGTAGAACGCTGCTCCACTGGTGCTTCGTCGATCATCAATACAACCTGCCCAATCTGCATCTGTGTAGGCAATAAGTGATAGATCTTTTCCTTTTGGATACCATAATCCAAACTCTTCTTTTCCTTTGAGATATCTGAAAATCCTCTTTACTGCTAATACATGTGATTCCTATGGTGCTTCTTGAAATCATGCCACCTGTCCAACTGCTTTCATTACATATGGTCTAGATGCTGTCACATATAGTAGGCTACCAATCATTGACATGTATTGCCTCTGATTTGTAGACTTCGAATCATCATCTTTTCTCAACTTACAACTGGTTTGCATGGGAGTGATAACTGGTTTTCAATCTTCCATTCCGAACCTCTTTAGCATTTATCTGATATACTTGGTTTGAGAAATAAAAATTCCTTGGTTTCTTTGACGTATCTGAAGTCCCAGAAAGAAGGATAGTTCTCCAAGTAATGACATTTCAAATTCATTATGCATGTCTTTTGCAAATTTNGCCATGATACCAAACACTCACCTAAGTAGAACGCTGCTCCACTGGTGCTTCGTCGATCATCAATACAACCTGCCCAATCTGCATCTGTGTAGGCAATAAGTGATAGATCTTTTCCTTTTGGATACCATAATCCAAACTCTTCTTTTCCTTTGAGATATCTGAAAATCCTCTTTACTGCTAATACATGTGATTCCTATGGTGCTTCTTGAAATCATGCCACCTGTCCAACTGCTTTCATTACATATGGTCTAGATGCTGTCACATATAGTAGGCTACCAATCATTGACATGTATTGCCTCTGATTTGTAGACTTCGAATCATCATCTTTTCTCAACTTACAACTGGTTTGCATGGGAGTGATAACTGGTTTTCAATCTTCCATTCCGAACCTCTTTAGCATTTATCTGATATACTTGGTTTGAGAAATAAAAATTCCTTGGTTTCTTTGACGTATCTGAAGTCCCAGAAAGAAGGATAGTTCTCCAAGTAATGACATTTCAAATTCATTATGCATGTCTTTTGCAAATTTCCGGTTTAACCTATCATCATCACTACCAAAAATAATATTATCAACATAAACTTCAATTAATAAAATATTACCTTGACTTACCTTGATGTAGAGGTTGCTATCTGCACTTCTTTTTCTGAACCCTGCCTGTTGTAGATACTTATCCAGTTTGGAGTACCATGCTCTAGGAGCCCGTTTTAGACCATACAAGGCCTTCTTTAATTTACATACATAGTCTGTTTTCTCTGACAAATGAAATCCTTCTGGTTGTTCAATGTAGACTTCTTCTTCAATTTCCCCATTCAGAAAAACTGATTTTACGTCCATTTGATATACTTTAACATTTTTGGAGCATGCATAAGCTAAAAGTAAATGGATTGCTTCCATTATGGCAACTGGGGAAAATATCTCTTCAAAGTCGATTCCTTCAATCTGTGCATATACTTTACATACCAATCTAGCTTTGTTCCTTGTAACCTGTCCATCTTCATTCAATTTATTCCTGAAAACCCATTTTGTGCCGATCACATTCATATTCTTTGGTCTTGGAACCAATTCCCAAGTGTCATTTTTCTCTATTTTTATCCAATTCTTCATCCATGGCCTTGTTCCAAAATTCATCCTTGCTAGCTTCTTCAAAATAGTTTGGTTCAATTGTAGATAAGAGTGCTAGGTGTGTTTGTTCTAGTGAACGGTTTTTTCTTCTAGTCTCAACTCCTGCATATTTGTTTCCAATAATCTGATCTGAAGGATGATTCTTCTGTACTTGTTTGCTCAGTGTCTTTGGAGATACTTTCTGAGCTTGCTCTTCTACTTCTGTCATATTCTCTTCATCTTCATCTTCATCTTCCTCTTCTACTTCTTTTTCATCTTCTTCTTCGAAAAGTTGTTCCATTGATTTGTTTTCTTCTTCCTTTGATTTTGTTCTGCCTGTTTCATCAATTGTTACGTTGATGCTTTCCACAACTTTGTTCAATCTTATATTGTAACATTTGTATGATTTACTTATACTTGAGTAACCAAAAAGTATTCCTTTGTCCACAAAAGTGTCAAACTTTCCCATTCTCCCATATTCTCTTTTGATGTAGCATTTGCTTCCAAAAACTCTGAAATGCTTGACATTTGCTGGTCTTCCTTTCCATAGCTCATAGGGAGTTTGATCAGTGTTGTTTCTAAGCATTACTCTGTTTTGAATGTGAATTGATGTATGCACTACCTGTGTCCAAAATATATTTGTCAATTTGGAATCCATTAGCATTGTTCGAGCCATTTCTTGTACTATCCTGTTCTTTCTTTCAACAACTCCATTCCGTTGAGGTGTCCTAGCAACGAAGAATTGCCTTTTTATTCCATGACTGCTACAGTTGTCCATAAATTCCTTTGAAGTGAACTCTCATCCATTATCAGATCTCAAACATTTGATTCTTGAATCCATCTCATTTTCAACCATTTCCTTGTAGATCTTGAAGTTTTCAAAAGCTTCTGACTTGTTCTTGAGAAAGAAAACTGTAGTCATTATTGTATAATCATCAACTAATAACATAAAGTATTTTTCACCTTTTAAGCCCTTTGTTGTAGTTGGTCGAACTAGATCAGTGTGCACAATTTCCAGTGGTCTTGTTGTTGAATATTCTTTTGATTTGAACCTGGTCATTGTTTGCTTTCCTTGTTGACAATGCTTGCATAAAGTGTTGGTTGGTTTCATGATCTGGGGCATTTCTTTGACTGCTTCTCTTTTGCTGACTTTTACAAGGTTATCAAAATGAACGTGACCCATTATTCTATGCCATAGCCAACTTTCATCTTCCTTTCCTAGACAACACTTTTCATTTACAATTTCACTTAACACATATATGTTGTTTGAAGTTCCTGCAGCTGTACCGACCAATTTCCCTGAACCTTCTTTTCTTATCTCACACTTTTCTAAATCGAAAGTAAGTTTATGACCTTGGTCACACATTTGACTCACACTTAGAAGATTATGTTTAATATCTTCTACTAGTAGAACATTTTGTGCCTTTTCATTCTTGCTCCCAATTTAGACTGTGCCTTCTCCAATGATTTTGGATGAATTATCATTTTCGAGGGAGACTGATCCCTTTTTTTTATTTTCGTAATGTAAGAAATTTGTCTTTATCACCTTTCATGTGTTTTGAACATCCACTGTCAACATACCAACCATATTTCTTCTGCATCTCACTTTCTTATCCATGTGATTTTTTGAGGTTCTTGTCCGTGGCTATTGTTATTCTGTTGAGGTTCTTTAGGAGGGATTGCCATTCTTCAATCCTTGGCCATGTGTCCAAAATTGTTACATTTGTAACATTCCACTTCAATGCTCAAAGATTAAAACCTATTGTAACTTCTTCTTTGTGTGTCACTAGGTCTCCTTGAATAATCCCTTTGTGTATAACTCTCAAAGTTTTTACTGTTCCTGTTGTTAGATTTGCAATTCACAGATTTATGTCCAAAATTATTACATGCATAACATAAACCAAAAAGTATAGTTTGATACCTGGGAGTTGAATATTTTCTGAAATTAGGTGCTCTTATGAATCCTTCTTCTTCTTGAGGCCTATCTGTCTGTTGTTGATTCTGAAATCTGAATCTTCTTGGTGGAGGAGTGCCCATGTAATCTTCCTTGTATATCTTCCTATCCTCTTTGATTGTTTCTGCATAGCTCTTTGGATTTGTTTATTGCTCTATTGTTTTGGAGCTTTATCCCTTTTCTGTCTGATTGTATCCAAGTCTTGTTGACGGGTGAAATTGATCGCTCGTCAACTGGAGGGGTGGATCTGGTCCGGGGTTTTCTAAATAACCCAAGCCGTTTGGGATGATCCACTCCGATAGGTTTAGCAGCTCCGTTGGCCAATCTAAGTCCTAGGAAAATGAAAGAAAAACTAAGCTAAAGAAACTAATCTAAGTGAAAAAAAAGCAGCTACAACAAACTATATACAAATCTAAAACATATATATACAGTTTACTAACTAATATCACAAAATAAGAATTCCACTTGTTAAATGTTCAACTATCAACATAACTAAATTTCAATTATATATGTGCAGTATTTACAGAATACAAATTTTGATCTAAATTTGCAAAAATCATTTGTAAATTGTCTTATGACAGCAAAGCTATTATTTTTGATTTTTATAATTTTTATGAGAAAGGAATAGAATGAAAGCTATCTAAACTAAGCAATTAAAATAAAAATCCTAACTGTAAATCTGAACTATAGAGATGAACAATGAAACATGTTCAGATTACAAGAAGTTTATATATTAATTAACTAATTGAATAACACTAACAAACTGACCTGTAGAAGCGCTTCCTATTTTTCCTGTTCACATGTACTCGATTCAGCTGTTTGATGGGAGAAATCCGCACCATATTTTCCACAAGCTTATTGTAAGCAGGAAGAAACAATGCTCTTTGAATACGAATGACAGAACAAACAAGATATAAAACAACAACAATCTTATAGTTTACAGATCATCACATTTAGATAAATCCTAGTGTGAAGATTTGTACATAACCATTCATTTAACAAAGAAGATAAACCTTCTATTTATTAAATTCAAACAGAGTAATTGCTGTGAGTAAAAAAGAGATACATAAAATATGGACAGAATTTAAATCATAACGCATCAACCTGTAACAAATCTTGATATCTAATGTAGTCAATAATTTTATTACAAATTAAAATGCATAGAAACTTGAACAAAAGTAAGATAAATTGAAGCTAAATTTGTACAACAAATCCACTTCTATTCGAGTCTGTATCATCATAAGTCCATAGTCTTTGTTCTCCCAACAGTGATGGGTTCTTTACAAAAAATAATAAGTATATAAAGGCCACAGGGTAAAACATCCCTGTGGGAATTATCAAAAACTGTTTGCAAAAAATATGGGAACAATCTCCCAAATCTCTATTTCTAACTAGGACTAACAACTTAAACCAAAACTATGTAACAAAAAGCATGTTCTAAACTGCCACAGCAGGTCCAATTCCCATTGAAATTTGTGTGTACCAGTAGATGGACAAGAATAAACAATTTTAGATAGTTGTCAGTTGTAAAATCAACAAAAATCCAACTTTTATGACTAGCTACAAAATCTCACGATTCTGTAGCTGGTCATATTTACAAACAAAATCGTTTTAAATGAATCCAAATGATAACAAGAATGTATGCGGTCAACCAAATAGATCCTTTATTACCAATTCAAAACAAACAAATTATTCTTGGTAAAACAAACCAAATCTTTTTATGCCAATTCAAAACAAACGAAATCGTATTGAATTAATTGAATGGTAACAGGAATGCATGAGATCTATCAAACAATTCTTTTGTTACTAATTCAAAATGAATACAATCGTTTATGCTAATTCAAGGACAACAAAATTGTGTTAAATTGGTTCAATCCAATCAGAACTATATTCGATTTAGAAAACAAATCAATGCAAACACAATAGTTCATGCTAATTCAAAGCGAAATCTTTGAATTAATTCAATGCAAACACAATCCAAAACGAAATCATTCTTGGTAATTCGAAGTAAACAAAATCGGTTTTTGAATCAATTCAAACAAAACAGAACCAATTCAGAGAAAACACAATCGACTATGCTAATTCAAACCAAATTATTCAAAAAATTGATGTTGAAATAACATACCTTGGCTGTAGGGATACGATTCGGTCAGGATAACTTTGAGTTAACAAACGCAGTAGCTGCCTCAACATTTCTGAACACGATAGAACCCGTGGTCTTATGCCTCTTATCGTTGGCTTGCAATCTATCATTTTCCTTAAACAACACAGTCACCTGGTCCTCCAAGGACTTAATTTTGGATTGCAACAGAGGGATATCCATGTAGTATCGTTCCAGCCAAGAGTTTCATTGAGTGCACTGTTGTTGATCGGGTCAAATCACTACAGGTGAAGCATCCTTTAAATTACTAGGGGTTCCATTATCAAACTTGATCCCGGGGAAGTTAGGGTCATTCTTAAGGCACGGTGGAAGGTTGGACATGTATTCATAGGGTTCAACAGAACAGAGGCCATGAGACTAATGGTATTCCTCGGTCAAAAAATGATCAATCTCAAAATCCGAGTCTTCACTCAAAACAATTGGCTTCTGGTCTGTGTTTGGTTTGGGCTTATTACGAGCACACCTAGATACCCATCGTGCATACTTCTTACCATTACTGTTGACATCTATATTTCCCTTGCGTTTCTTTCTTGCAGGCCTCTTAACAGGCTTAACACTATCTTTTAAACATGGGTCATGAAGGGTGTCAGGTAGGTCAACGTTGGGGTAGGTCGAGGGTTCTAAAGTGGGTAGGAGGGTAGGAGGTGGCACGACACGCCCAACAAGGGTTTCAGTGACCACGATCTTGTCCACTTGAACACATTCAGGAGTAGCAAAGCCATTCCTTGATAGGAAATCTTGCCAACAGTCACCAGTCAACCTCAAATGATGAACAACGATGATTTTGATCAAACAGTGATGGAAGAGGCTGGAATCATCCTTCTCCCTCTTAAATCATTTAGACATTTTATATAGACTGCGTAGGAGGTAGTGAGGCATATTCAAAGGGAAATCTATGAAATTCATAAGAAACCGGAGATGGTAAAGAAACACTAAACCATATCGACCTTCGCAAGTCACGAATTTCTTAACAATGGCCAATAAATCATGCCACCTAGACTTAAGGGCAGTGACTGGCATACCTCTGTCACAACCGACAATTTTCCTCGATGTAAACAGGAGCAACCACAACACTTCATCCACCTTCGAATTCTTAAACCACCTCTGCCATTTAGCTGGCAAACCCGTAGCTGAGCTGAGGAATTCCTCATTCAATTCAAGTTGGATGTCCCCAACTTTGGCCCTGCATCCATCAAATGTGAGGGCAAACTGCTGGGTAACCGCGAGGTTGAAACCCTCAAATTTTTGGATAAAAACTAACCAGCCATTATTCTCCAGGTCCTCACGGGCGTTGTCAAATAGCAGCAACGTTTGGATGCCATTAGGTTCTATGCGCACTACAGGGTCCATAGGAGAGAGCACACAGTGAGCAGGGTAAACAGTGAGGGGGTTGGACAGGGTAGACGCAGGACCAAATCCCACAGTTTTCTCAAACAAACAGAGGTAGCCCGAGATACAAGGCAGACATTAATGCCTATACGTGCGCGGGTGGTGGAATGAAATGGAACCATGAAAAACACTCATATTGATATGTACAATCGACGGTGCATTGGTAATTCAACTCATTTTTGGTGTGTGTCAAAAACATTGTCAACGACATGCCAAACAAACAACCATTGAAAACCATGACAAGTCGATCTGAATGTTTGAACAAATAATAGCACTTGTATGATTTAAAACAAAACAACATTTCGAATATAGCACCAAGGATTTGATCATAAAATGTATGCGTTTGTATGAAACCATTACACCAAGGATTTGATAAAAAACAATAGAATATCATACCACCATTGTATCAAGGATTTAATCAAAGACACCAAAAATCATTGCATCATGAATTTATAAATTGAAACCATGTCAACAAAAATACAACATGAATAAAGGTTTGGTGTTTTGACACATGTATGACCATTAGAGGTGAAATGACCACATGAACAACAGTATTCATAACAATCGAAGGATGATTTTAATGCCATCGACATGACTTCCAACTCAAGGTTTTCACACTTGCAGTCGTGAAAATGAAAACAAAAGGCAGGCGTGCAAATAGTGCAAGATAATAGTGTCGTTTTGTTAAGAATTACGACAAGTATTTAGGGTTCAAAACCCTTGTGTAGGCAGCTTATAAGGAGAAGATAAAATTGCAAAATGGCTGCCAACAATGGCGACACACTGGTAGAAGCAGTTATCTCTGCCAAACGAACAATTCCAGATTAAGACAATGAGAATAATTCTAACTAAAAAACAACCAGAAAATTGTTTAAACATCGTCATTAATCAAATATTCTAGCTATGCTTAAAAGGTGAAAACTGATAATAGTCTTAAGACAAGCGAGTCATGATATTAAAGACAAATCTCCAATACTGTTGACAGAGCCACTGCTTCCAGCAGGCGTCCATAGCCTCGACAGGGTTTCCATTTAACCCACTCTGACATCCGTATCTTGCCAATAAGTTCCAGATCAGAATAAAGGACATTTTAAGGTTAAGAGATTCCATATTTTCAAATTTTCATATACCCGACATTGCTTCGCTGCCAGCGGGCCTGTTCAGTACCCCGACGAAGTTGTCTTGGCGTCATGCATGCATTTACCCGCTGCCAGCAGACCTGTTCAACATCTCGACGGGTTTTCAAGAACTTCCCACAGCTCTTTTATGATTTAGTTTTTAAAGATATATAATTGAGCGGGGTGACGCTGAAAATTATGATATTTTAGACATATTTTTACATACCTTGAAAGATTTTTTTAAAAACTGTCCTTCATTAAGATTCAGGGATGGTTTGTTTACAAAACCGACCTTCGAAAGCAGGGAGACATCTTCTGAGTTATTCCCTTAAGGATCAGGGACAACGTAAGAAGATAATGGATGATCGTGACAGGCTTTACTTACAGATTGAANTTTTTTTTTTTTTTTTTAAAACTGTCCTTCATTAAGATTCAGAGATGGTTTGTTTGCAAAGCCGACCTTCGAAAGTAGGGAGACATCTTCTGAGTTATTCCCTTAAGGAACAAGGACAGGGTAATAAGATAATGGATGATCGTGACAGGCTTCACTTACAGACTGAAATCAATAAACTTCTTTCAAACAACAGTCTTTCCTCAACATGGCTGTAAATTTCAGAAGCATATCACAATAGATGTTTAGACAAATTTTCAACAGTCATTTCAGAGGAAGAATTTTCTGTTTTCTTTTTCTAAATAGTTCATAATGCAGGTATGTGTATTTCCAAAAAGAAAAAACTGATCAGCATAAGGGGAAAAAATCAAAACCAAAGCAGCAAAAGAAAAAACAAACAACAGAAAAATATTTACACAGTATACACAGGGTTGTCATCAAGCGAAATATATTTTCAGATCTTGGCCATTCACCGGATAGGTGTCTCACTGTCCCTCTAGATTCTGTAATCGGAAAGAGATGGGACCCAATTTCTCAGCGATTAAAAACGGTCTTAGCCATGAGTTCTGAAACTTCGTATGCTCTCCCTTTCCCTCATGTAGTTTGTCCCATTTCAAGACAAGGTCACCTACTTCGAAGTTCCTATCAGAGGCAGATCAGTTGGAATCAAACCATCTTTTGACCACTAATTGATGCTGATCTAACTTACTTTTCTATTTTGATTGGTCTTTTTATCTTTAGGGAACTTGTGCATTTCTGCTTTCAGCGCACTTGTGCTTGGCTTTTGCACTCTCTCCTTAGTGACTTATGAGGAGGCTATTGACAAATTCAGGTGTAATTTGATTCCATCAATTCTATTTTTCACACTTGGAAATCTCAAAAGTGACATGAGATATTTGTGTTTTCAGATGTTTAATTGAGATTGAGATATCATCATATAACAGTGAGGCCAATTGACCAATACAAGACATCCTTCTTTTCTTGAGCTCTTACCTCTTCTAGTTTTATTAAAGCGTTAATTCGATTCTCCAAAGGGGGACAATCTTCTTCTTGTATTTTCTGTGGTAGCTGTAATGAGGGAAGAAGAATATGTGGTGGAAGAATTGCTTCTCTGCCATAGAAGAGAAAGAAGGGAGAGTTACCTACAACCATTTTTGGTGTTACCCTATCGACCCAGATTGCGTTTAACAGTGCATTATGCCAAATTTTGTGATTTTCATATACCATTCTCTTGATGATTTTAATCAGATTCTTATTTGTTGATTCTGCCAATCCATTTCCATGGGGGTAATAGCTGGCAAAATACTTCAATTTAATTCCCTTTTCTAGAGAGAACTCACTCATCTCAAGAGATGAAAATAAGAAGTGTTATCGAATACTAAACAATTAGGGATACTGAAACGAGTAATAATATTTGAATTTAAAAAGGCAATTACCTGACTGGTATTTTCTGTTCTTAATGAGGCAGCTTCAGACCACCTGGTGAAGTAATCCGTGGCTGTTATGATAAAATTATGCTGCTGTGAGGATGGAGGATTGATTGGACCTATGATATCAAGACCCCACTGCTGAAAAGGGGAGTCTACTAGAACAAGCTGCAAAGGAAAGGCTGGTTTCTGTACCCGCCTGGACGCTTTTTGAAAAATAATAAACTTGCGACACAAGGCATGAGCATTTCTAAAAAGTGTGGGCCAGTAATAACCTGCTCTTAAACCTTTATGGGCAGTGGTGTCCCGACCAAAACGCCCACCAGCTTCTCCTGCGTGCAATTCTAGTAAGACCTTTTTTGCTTGATCTTTCTGAAGACAACACATTAGTACTCCATAAAAAATTTGACGAAACATAATACCATTAATTAACTGAAAGGAGGCAGATTTCAATATTAACGCTCTTCTTTTAGTGGGATCCAGGTGACGGGTGGCTGACCCATGTTCAAGACATAATTTTATATCATCATACCAGGGACTGACATAAGTCTGAATCTTTGCTTCTTTGAATTTTGTATATCCTTCATAAATATTTTGAAGCTTGTCCCAAATCTCTTTAGCGGATTTACAGTGTGCAACTTTGGTGAATACTGTATCACTGAGACCATTCAAAAGTGCATTTGTGGCTTTGGAATTATTCTCAC
>SNQJ01S0009775.1:14458-28490 GCA_010110895.2 Picea sitchensis | reverse complement strand
TACACTCATTACTTCACTTTATTATTTACCTTTTAAAATCTCTTAAACCACTTTGACTACTTTCACCTTTTGGGGCTTCTAGATGACATATGAGGGTCCTCCAACTTCGTAAGGCCATAACTCTCAAACCGTGAGGAGTTATGTGACATTTCACATACCACTAGAAATGGAATGACATGTACTATCCATATAGAATAATATTGTCTGAAAATATATTATAACTCATACCGTTATCCATCAAACAAACTTGGGTCCATTACCCGAACCTGGGGTCTCTAACTTCTCATGGCCATAACTCTCTAACCGTGAGGGGTTATGTGACGTTCCACATACCACTGGAAATGGAATGAAAATAACTATCCATCTAGGATCTCATTATTTCACAATTAATCATGGGTTATCTTACTCTACAAAACGTCTTCTCGTGAGGGATTTCACCATAAGGGGACCACTTTGGAGTTCATCCATCTTTACTTCTTATCAACCATGACAAGAAAATAATGAGTCATATTTACATCAAACAATATTGGGTCCATTACCCAAACCTTTGTGCTACGGGTCTTTTTTCAAGGGTTGACATCAATAAAAACCAACCTTAATCAACAACTTCTTGGTGAAGTCCTGCAAGAATCCTATCCTCTCCCATCTCCATTAGTTGATTTAGCCTTTCCTTTGATGCGCCTCTTTCTTCCATGTTGATAATTTCTGCTACGCGTAGACTCGGTACCAGAAATTATAATGGTATTACTGCGTCCTACCTATACACTAATCTAAATGGTGTCTTTCCTATCAAATTCTTACATGTAGTCTTGTATGCCCATAGTACCGCTGGTATTTTCAAGTCCCAATCATCCCTGTTGACATTGTAAATCTTTGTCAGAGCATTCTCGAAGATCTTATTGAAGGCCTCCACTGTTCCATTTGCTTGAGGATGGTATGGTGTACTCTTCTGATGATAGACTTCAAAATCCTTAATCATAGCCTTGATAGTACTATTGATAAAGTGAGTTCCTTGGTCACTCATCAAAATCCTTGGACAACCAAATCTAGTGATCACTTTATCAAAAAAGAAGTGTGCTGCTGCATCTGCACTGCAATATTTTACTGGTGCTGATTCTTCCCATCTTGTTAAGTATTTTGTCACAGTAATGATATATCTTGCTCCTGACCTTTTTTTAAGTGGATGGATTGGACCCACAAAGTCTATTGCCCATTTTTCAAATACCTACAAAGTTACTTGTGATGTTAGGGGCATCTCATCCCTTCTATTAGGTTTACCAACCCTTTGAAAAACATCACATCTCTAGAAATATTCCTTAGAATCTCTGTGAGTTGTTGGCCACCATAGGCCTGCGCGCAATATCTTCCGCGTGATATATTTTTCTTCATAGTGTCCTCCAACTATTCCCTCATGAGATTTTGCTAAAATTCTAGGCCTTTCATGTTCTAGTACACATCTTCACAAAATTCTATCTACGCCCATTTTGTATAAGTGTCTTGCAATCAATTGATAGTGTGAAACTTTGACTACCATATTTTTCTTATGCGTAGTGTTAAACTCTTGTGGTGCAGTCCCTGTACTTAAGTATTCAATTATGTCAGCAAAATATTCATCAGCTATTTGGACTAAAAATAACTGCGCATTAGGGAAGTTGTCTTCCAAGTTGGTAGGTTATTCTCCATTGGTTACCCTTGATAGGTGATCAGGTCTCGCATTTAGCTTCTCTGGTTTGACTATCACTTCAAAGTGAAATTCTTGAAATAACAATAGCCATCTACAGATCCTCCTCCCCAACATTGGCTTGTTGACTAGGTATTTGAGGGCTGAATGATCTATGAACATATTAAAGTGTTTTCTCTGTAAGTAATGTCTAAACTTCTGAAGTGCATAGACCATATCTAGGCCTTCTCTTTCTGTAGTATTGTAGTTCTGCTATGATTCTGACAGTTTTCTTCTAGCAAATTCTATAGGATGGTCCAAATATCCTGCTCCTGGCTATGCCCTGATTTCTCCAAGTGCTATAGTAGATGCATCTACATGCACATGAAAAGTATTTTCCCAATATAGGAATACTAGAATAGTTTTTGTGACCATATTTTCTTTTAGGGTGTCTAATTCTTGTCAACAATCCTCATTCCACTGAAATTTAGTATCCTTTTTTAACAATTTTTCCTTTGGCTCAATGATCTGTGCATACCCTTTTATAATTTTTCTGTAGTAGCCTGCATGTACCAATGTTTCTCTCAACTGGCGTATTTATTTTGGTGGTGGTAAATTGACAATAACTGCAATCTTGGTAGGATCTACTAGCAAGCCTTGTTTTTACACTATATGGCCCAATAATATTCCAAAAGGTATCCCAAAGATGCACTTCTTGATATTCAATGATATCTGGCACTACCTGTATCTTTCCAACATCAACCTTGATACTTCCACATGGTCTTTTAACTGAATATACATAGTCCAATCATCCAGATACACTTCTATAAACTGATGTATGAACTCCTTAAAAACAACTATTACTACCCTTGAAAATATGGCTGGTGAATTATTCATCCCAAAATGCATGATTGTGTACTGGTAGGATCCCCATTTAGTGGAAAAAGTAGTCTTGTACCTGTCTTCTGGGGCTATCTTGATCTGGTGGTAACATGAGAATCCATATGTAAAAGAATATGCTTCCTGTCGTCCCACATTCTCTAGGAATTGATCTGTAAAAGGTGTAGGGAAGATTTCATGTAGCCAAGCATCATTCAATTTCCTCATATATACACAAATCCTTTCCCCCCTTGTTTATTCTCTTGAACTACCTATTGAGGGGTCCTAAATCCCTTTAACTCAACAATAGGAACCAAACTCGCCACCGAGGCCTAATTAGACTTTGCAATGTTTAATGGTGGAATGGTTGTCCAGATCTTGTGATCCGACCAATTAATCGATGGGATTTACGTAGTGATTGGAATGATGTCTTATTGTGAAAACTCCACCTTCAGTTCGAACGTTCTCTTTTTGTATTTTCTCTTATAGGTGGGATTGATACAAGATGAATGCTTGTTTAAACCAGCTGGGTAACAAAGGGGAAATGAATTAACTATTGAAGAAGGATGAGTTCAGGATAACCCTCATACTCAAGCATGCATATGATGATTCTTACACCTACAACAATTCTAGTACTAATACATTAACCCGTTGGTGCTCCAATTATTGACTGAGATATAATTATCAGAAGAAAAACATACATGCAATAAACGATGACAAGAAAAATAGTTTTCTTAACTCTAATCATCAATCACATATTAACACAACTATTTACTCTTCATCATTAGAGACAAGAACTATAAACATATTGAATTAGATAACTTATCAATAGATTTAAAGGCTCTTACTCATTACAACATCCATTCATGAGATGAAATCAAAAATAATTCTTCTTTAGATCCAATCATACATGCTTTTGATGAAAAACATAAAAACTTTGTCTCTGGTCCTAAACATGACTTCTCAATTAAGGCAGCTCCAAAATAGTTCTTTACAATCCAAACAAGAGGATATTTTCAAAAACCATAGACCTCTGCTAACAAGTTGATCCTCTTATTTATAAAATATTATTAACTAAAAATAACTGTCAAAAGTGTAGCTAAGTAAAACAAAAAAATCGTCACATGGAACTTTCATCTCTCAGTATTCTAAGAGTCATCAAATGATCTCACTTGAGTGGATGACTCTTCTCATACTCTGACCATTTGACGAAGAGTTCCTCACACTTGTTGGCGTATGGGAACTTGTGTTGGTCCATCGGGTCCGAAAGGATCTCCTTTATCTCCACTTCCCGTGCCCAATATTTGATTACTTTAGCACTTAACTGTTGTAGCACTGTCTGAGCCTTGATTGGGTGATCCATGAACTGCTTTACTTGTCCTGGCACCATGTTATCCAACTTTGTTATCTTCGCAACTCACGATGAGTCTTGCTCGACATGTAATTTTACTATGTCGTGTAAGTCGACAAAGTCATCGGGTGTGTTGAATTCTGGGGGGTCGATGTCTCTCATCGCACGGTTGATCTTGGTCCAACTCTTTTTGCACTTGGCTCATTTCTCTTAGATTTCCTGGTGAGGTTCTTGGGCCATTTTCACCCAGTATTCGACCGACTTCTTTATACGATCAATGCTGCTATCCCTTAGTATCTGAATGTTGTGTTATTCAACATATTGGACCTACTGAAAAACACTGATGTATTCCATCCTTTCCATTTCTTGGTGTGATTTCTCATACCATATTTCCATGTCTTTTCATGTCACCAGTGCCATGAAGGTGTCTTCTTGGAAATCGTCTATTCTTGCAGTGAACATGTGCCGCTCATTTGTGAATTTACTGTAGATGTCTTGGAATTCGCTTCTGAAGAACACCGTGGCCTGTGTGGAGTCCTGATAATATTTTTCCAAATGAAATAGATGTTCCAACTCCTTTAGTGCAGTGGCCAACACCTCTTCATCCATTTTTTCTCTATCTAGGGTGGCTCCATCCCTACACTGATAAGCTCAGATGTCTTGGCATGCTCTGTGATAATAAATTTTCCCTCTGTGGTGATGAGGATGGAGCGATCCAGAGTAAGCCTCCTCTTCTTGGTAGTTATCTTCACGACAGATTTCCTCTTCCGGTCATAGGATATGGCTTGTATATCAACAACCTCATCCACAGGTTCGGGGATTTGCTGATCTCTCCAGGTAAGCATATTTCCCAGGCTCTCGACAGTGTATATCTGTTCAAAATTGGGTTCTTGAACCTCTTCCGTGTGTTCCGAAGGTCTGACCTCTGGTTATTTCTCATCGAAAAGAAAAGTACCAACTGAAATTGAAGCATCAGAGCAGGCTCGATACTTACTTGATAATCGGTTGTTGAGATGTTGATTTCCTGTTGTGGAACTTCTTCTTCTTGTTCGCCTGACCCTGACATGTCCTTCGCGATATATGCTTGGGTCTCTGGTACATCGAGTAGCTCATTCTCTAAGACACTTTTGACCTCTTGGCAATTCTGCTGAAGGCCTTGAATTTGAGCATCGAGAGCTAGGGAAGATGCTTTCTCGGGTTCCTTTTCCTCTGTGATCTACACCTAAATCACCAAGGACACCTATGAACTCTCCTCATAGTCATAGATTGTTATTAAGTCATGGAGGGGTTTGGCTCATTTTCTCTCCCTGATTTTCTTGCTCTCTCTGTATGAGCTGAAATGTCCCCTGGTGATACGACATGTGGAGTTGTAACTTCAGGGTTTTCTAACCCAATTATTTCGTGAATTTGTATTATCTCTGGGCCACTTGGACCTACTCAACTTTTGATTGGGTTGTTAACTGGGACCCTTGTTATTTATACGAGGTCTGGGTCATCCTGCAACTGATCGATTACTCTTTGTGCTTGTTCTATCATGAGAAATCCCCTTGCCTGTGCCTCCAGGGTCATAGAAAATCCCCTTTTCTGCACCGTAGCCACCGGGGAAATATTTGTTTCCTTTGTTGCTCTGATTTCTTCCCTGGCTCTGAGGGCCTCTTGAGCCGACTGTTCTATTGTCGTCACCTGTTCATCTAGGCTCATGGCCCTGGACCTGGTCATTTTTAGTTCGACCATCCTTTGTACCACCTCATCCTAGTCTTGGGCATTTTTTGTGAAGACTTCATATTTGAATTTGTTGTGGGCGTATGAACAACAGGATGGAACTTGTGAAGCATGTTGCAAGACCAGGCCCTTTGGATTGTGCTTGCAGAATCAGCCCGTCGAGAATTTGAACTCGAGTTGTCTCAACCGTTCTTGTTTGGCTTGAGCGATATCCTTTACCAAGTATAACCCTGCATGGAAACCATAGGGTATGAACGCCCGTTTCTTGTCCTTGAACAAGGTGGCATTGTATCCTTGCAAGATGGTTTGATAACATATTTCTCCTACGACAAGTCGGTCTGGGACATGAGCTAGTAGGAGATGTGGTTCTCCGGTGGCCCTGAACACCCTGATGTAGGTGGCATGCTCATCCAAATACCAATGGCCTACCTTGGATATCATCTTTTTGGCTGTTACTGATAGCCTTGAGAATTCCTTCTTGAAAATAATAAAATAAATTCGAGCGATAAATTCATTGTAGATGAGAGAGTAGGATTTCTTGTACATGTTTTTCCATAAGACGCTGAAGTAGACGTGGACTAGGAGTTCTGCAACATGCCAACTCAGATTCATGCCAACGAAGACATTTCTGGCACACATGACATTGAGAAAGTATGAATCCATGTAAAATGTTGGTTCTTCTCCTTCCTTCGATGCCTAGGCCTACTGCACATAGATGATAGTTGCTTGGATATTATTTCTCCCCATTTGAAGCTGCATCCGACGATCACAACTGTGTATGCCAAAGGCATCCATGCCTTTGAAAACCTGGAGACATATTTATCTCCATAAAATTGGAAGATGAGAGCCATCAGTTAGACGTATGGCTCCTTTAAATCGACTGTCCCATACCATCTAGTGCTCTGGTTAGTGAAATTATTGTCCTCCCTCCACCATGAGGCCATCACCTGGCTGGTGTCATGGTGTTCATAGAACTTCACTACAAAGTCTATGTTTAGATGCTCCTCAGGGTCTATGAGTTTGTAATACTTCTAAACTTCTACCGGGAGGAAAAATATGACACACCCGCCATTGTAATAATTTATTAGACACTTCTATGTGTCTATGTGGTCGATGAGCCATTTAAGAACCTCTATGAAGGGAAAAATGGGGGTTCTGGTTGCTACCATATGTAGATGCGACTGTCGGATGTTCAGGAACACCTGGTCATCGAGCACCCTTACGTATGGATCACTGTGTGGGACATATTATGGGTACTCTTCTCGGCTAATACTATTAAAGAGATCCCCCCAATGTGGGAGAACCATATTGGACCCTGTGCTTGCCTCTGTATCACCAAAGGCCCGAGGCTGGATGAAAACCTTCTTCGTTGCTATCTTAATGACAGGTTCCGGCCTCGGGGTGTATTCCATTTGCTTTGCGATCCCTGGAGAAGAGCCTTTGCCTACCTCTAGTTCTTTTAGCTTTGGTGCCATCAATGATCGTCTAGTAGTTGGATTTCTTGGTGGCATTGTTCCTGCAACTTAATATAAAATTTCAGAGACTGTGTAAAAACAAAAACTGGATAAATCATATAAATTATAGCCATATAAAATTTACAGACTTGGATACATACCTCTGAAGCTTGTTAAAACCTTGTTATTTTGATAATCACAGAATTGATAAACCTTCGAGTCACTCGTCTTTCTCCTTCGGATGCACCAGAATTATCTTATGTGCACAATGATTTCATTTACAATGTCTCAAGAGAATTTAAACAAGGAATATCTTACCGTGTCACATCATTCATTCAATTTGGGTTATGAGTGAAATTTTAACAAATCTGCCGCTGTATATCTATAACTTAAATTCATCGTGGGTTGACGATGGAGGCACAAGTGGTGATGTGGTCTATCAGTGATTTTAAACGACTGTTTTGATTGGTGCACAAGGTAGAAAGTAATGCGAGATAGGCTATTAATTAGCTCCTTAAATGCTCAAAATCTGATCGTATCTAATGATAAAACGTCCCATCGTGTCGCTCTCTCAGTGGGTGGATCAGGGATTGGGGATGTGCTATGAACATTTTCATTGATGTCCTCCTGCAAAAAGCTTTGATGCCGATCGATCTTACTATACAATTTTTCCCTGGAAAAGTCTAACTTAGAGGTGTGACTCAAACCTAGGGAACCAAGAATGGCTCGGGATAAAACTAGACTGTGCGATCCTCCTACCGGGTAAAAGCACATGGCACTGAAGAACGGTGACTTAATTAGCATGTATTAATTGGAGTCGAGAATTTCCTTAAGTTAATATTTCTAAAACAAACCTTATCTTGCCAATGTCGAAAAAGTATCTAGGGTCGACGATCAATGATACACCTATCAAGTGATTTCAGATTGACTTCCTTGAAAAAGTCTCGATGCCAAAGATGCATCAGGAATAACGTTTATCACGGTAAGAATGTTTATTGTAGTCCTTCTAGGTTTTCCCCGATTTCTATAAGCACGTCGAGCATCGACTATCGGTGATGTCTTTCTGTTCTTCGTTAAAGCCTATCCCATATTTTCTTTTACCGATGCCGAAGAGGAATCAACTATCAACGATATCTTTATACACAAATCAAAACTTCCTTTTTTCGATGTCGACGGATATCGACGCTCGACGGATGATATTTTCCAAGTGGTTCCTTTTCCTTCTTTGAATTATGTCCGATGTCGACCCTGAGCACATTCGGTGAAGTGTTTGGCTGCCGATTCTTTATTCACGTGTTAAGGTATTTTTTAGTCATGAGGTTTCATAAGTTCAAGAAAACCTAAATGGGTGATGAGAGTCATGGAAATAAGCAAATACAAAACATTTTATAAGAATGAAATCGAATCAGATAGTGTAGAAGATCAAGTGGTGCCCAAAAAAGTAAAAATTTGATGGAGGCTTTTTTTGTAGGGTGTGTTGAGTGATCAACAAATGGCGAATTACTAGGTGAAAGAAGAATCTTTGTTCCTACCTTGGGCTTTGCTGATGAAAAAGCTGGTTAATAACTTAAATGTTTTTTTAATCAGAGCCTCTTTTATCCTTGCATTTGAAATTCCTCGGTTGACGCGTTTGGGCCTGCTTTTGGGGTTTTCAACCTTTATTCTAGGTTCATTTCCTGTAACCCTGACTAACACCCCCTTTGACAAGAGTCGAGTAAATCATTCACTGGCCCCAAGCCCTTTAGTTATCCTTATTCACTTGCTATGGTGTTGCTCCGCTGCCAGCAAGCGTCCATAGCCCCGACGGAGTCACCCTGACGTCACAGACCTTTCTCCGCTTCCAGGGAGTTTCCATAGCCCCGACAGTGTTATCTGCATACCCTCTCCTACTGTGCACTCATTTTATATGGTTGATTTTATTTCAACAGAATTCCCTGAGTGAGTGGGAGAGGAGGACGTCTGTTATTTGCAAACTGAGATGGTTAAGGTGAATGTTTGCTAGCTCTGTCTTCCAAGTACATGTAGTCCTTTCCATCTTACCATATTTCCTTTAAGGTTTTACCAGACCACCAAGCATACACTTCATCATTTTTTCAAGTTTTTTCATCTGTAGGTTAGATATAAACTCTTTAAAACAACCGCATGTCTCTCGACGCTTCTTGTGTTGTATGTAAGTGATGAGTTAGGAACATAGTTTGTCATATTGCATGAATTGAGGTCAACCAATGTTTTGCTAAACACAATCTTCAAAATATTAGAAGTACTATATCAAGAAACGAAAAAAAAAAATKCCTTCCACAATCGACCTACCCTACAACAAAACATCATGAAAGCACACATAACTATCTGTTGATGAACTATGAACTTTGATTTTTCTTTCTCCCTTTCTTCTTCCAACATGAGGAGGGTATCGATTCTTTGTTGTATGAATGATGATGGTTGTCCTCTTGAATCATGAGAAAGTTGAAGAGATGCAAGATATAGCCCGTTCGGGAGAATGGATTCCTGTTCATATACCAAAAAGTATGGGGAATTCCTTATGGATTCCTTGGGTTTTACTCTATCAGCCCATAAGGCATTATGGAGTGAACTATGCCAATTCATCTGATTGTCTGCAACTATTTTCTTTAATATCCTCTCTAGGTTATTATTGGTTGATTCGGCCACTCCCTTCCCCTGTGGATAGTAGTTTGCAGAGTATCTTATTATGATTCCTTTATCTAGAGAAAACTCTGTTAATAGGGTGGAATAAAACTAAGCGACATTATAAAAAACAAGGAGAAAAGGCACACCAAACCTTGTGATCAACTGTTGTTCTATGAATTGGATCACCACCTTCTCATTTACATGAGTAAGAGGGATGGCCCCTGCCCATTTCGTGAAATAATCTGTGGCAGTTAGTATGTATCTATGCCGTTTTGAAGAAATCGGTGTAATTTATCCTATGATATCTAACCCCCATTGCTCGAATGGCCTGGAAACGACCATCGGTTGGAGTGGGAAAGATGCTCTCTTTTACCTCCCTGTGCTTATTTGACAAGTTTTACAGTTTCTAGTGTATGTGTGAGCGTCCCTGAACAAAGTAGGCCAATAATAGCCAACTCTCAATATTTTATGAGAAATGGTGTTTCTTGAGAAATGTCCACCTGCAGGACCATCATGGAGCGCCTTTAGAACTTTGTCTGCATCTTCACATTTGAGGCATCTTAAAAGTACCCCATCATAATTAACATGAAAGAGCACCGAATTTATGAGGTGATATTGTGCCGATTTTAACATGAGGGCTCTCCTTTCCCTAGGATAAAGGTTTTCCAAGTAAGTTCCATGATATAGGAGATAAGTCATTTTCTCATACCAAGACTCCTGCCCTAGGGAGATGTATGAAACTTCACCACATCACAATTCTAATTCATTCTTCCATCTGGGGTCTTCATTTACTTAGTCCTGGTCTTCAGCTGCCAGTTTGCATAACCCTTGTCCTTTAACCCATTTAGCATGTTTTATATGTAGATGAAATTCTTGTACCACTTCCATCTAGTTTCCTCTTCTTTCCCCCAGCTCCTGTTGAGTGAATAGGGATCAGATCGCAGGGTGAGGCACGATGACTTTGGTATGGTTCTTAAGGATGTAAGACCTGAAGTGTTTCACTGCTTTGTATACCACATAAGCCTGCTTGTTTATAGTAGGTTAATTTAGTTCAACCCCTTGGATATTAGTGCTCATGAATGATACTGGGGCTTCGTTGTTGTCATCATCCTTCTGAGTCAATACTACAACTAACGATTGGTCGGAGGTGAAATTATAGAAGAATAAATCTTTGCTAAAATCGGGACTTCGCAACACTGGGGCTTGGGATATTACAACCTTAATATTGCTGAAAGAACTTTTTATTTCATCATCCCACTTAAATTTGACATCTTTACGAATCATTTTTTGTAAGGGTTTGATAGTTTCAGCGAAATCGGGGGTGAATTTACTCACAATTGATTTTCCCAAAGAACGATTGCATAACATTTTTGTTGTGGGGTAATGGAAGCTGAAATATAGCCCTAATCCTTTATGAGTCTATGCGAATCCCTGCTTGAGATATAATATGACCTATAAATTTACCTTCCTCTACACCAAAGATAGTTTTCTTAGGGTTTAAGGATATACCGTATTTCCTACACCTTTCGAAAATTTGGGTTAAGTGTTGGATGTGATTTTATTTGTTCTTTGAATACACATTCACGTCATCCAAATAGACTACAAAACACTTGTTGATTAGTCCCCAAAACACTACATCCATGGCCCTTTGGAAGGTCTCCCCTGCATTGATTAACCCAAAGGGCATACGTTTATAAGCGAAGGTTCCCCACTTGGTTCAGAAGGTAGTATTCAAACAGTCTTGCTCTAAAACTTAAAATTGGTTATAACCTGAAAAACTGTCCAATAAGGAGAAAATATCAGAGCCAGACACGGTCTGCAAGAGTTGCTCCATTGGTGGGACTGGGTAGTTGTCCTTTTCTGAATCTCTATTGAGGTTTCTAAAATCTATGCATATGCAGATATCCACAGACTTTTTCCTCACAAGAACCAAATTTTCTACCCATGCAGAGAGTCTAACCTGGAAGATAATCTTGGAATCTAGTAGCTTCTTTAATTCTTGACATGTGAGAGGCTCTAGGGATGGGTGGTACTTCCAGAGCTTCTGTTGGAAGGGTTTCACTTCAGGCTTTAATGGGATAGTGTGTTGAATGATACAAGTATCATAAGTTTTAAGATATCAGTAGGACCAAGAAAAACCATCTTGATATTGTCTAAAAAGTTTGAGATAGGCCTTCCTTTCCTCTTTAGATACCATCTTGCCAAGATTTATATTCTTGGGGTTTTCCGGGGTTCCTAGATTTATAGTTTTGTGCATGGGACAAGAACTCCCAGTCTTTGCGTTCTTTGACCCTTTAAATATTTCCCTCAGGTCAAAAAGGTTTTCTAAATTTTCCACTCCCTTCAGTATCGTGTGAGACCTTGGTTTGTCAGTTGGTTGATCTGTATGAGGATTAATTTCCGCTAATTGATCCTGGAATACTTCATCTTCAATAGCCAAGTCTTTAAAATTATCCTGATTGGTCAAAATTTTTATGATCTGTTCATCCCCTTCAAATAACTTCCAATTAGAAATATTATTGGGTATTGATGGTTTATAGAGTAGCTCCACAACGAATCATGAGGCTTCATAGTTTTCTATAGGTGATAGCCTTGAGGCAGCGGTGGCCAGAGAATCCGCAAGAGTGTTCTTTGTTCTGGGAATTGCTGTAATGTTGAAGGCTTCAAAATGTTCTATTAGTTTGTGCACTTCCTGTTGGTAATTCCTCAGGTGGGGAGAGTTTCAATGTATAGTGTTCCTTACTTGTCTAACGATGATTTCATAATCTTCGAAAACCTTCAATCTTTTAACGTTTAAGTCTATGGATTTATTTATCCCTTGTACTAGAGCTTCATACTCGACAATGTTGTTTGTGCATTCAAATTCTAGTCTACAAGACAAGAAATTTCATTTTCCTTTTAGATCGATGAGGATGCACCCTGCCCCTAACCCTTCTTGTGATTTAGATCCATCAAAGTATAAGGTCCAAAATTGTGGGAAAAACCTATCAACTTCCTCTTTCTTATCACTTTCCTCCTTTCCTCCTATCTATTCCGTGGTTTCTAACACCAGTTCCTGACAGAAGAGGGTTTCCCCTACTGTTATTGGAAAATTTTCTTGAAAAATTACTTCGGAGTTTTGAGTAAGAGGAACATCAGATGAGAGGGGGGAGAAATTCTCGAAATCGGAATCATAGGAATAATTGCCTAGCACGAGAAAGTCTGTCGATGAGGGATCGTTATAGGTTTCCAGGTTGGTGACCATGTGTTTTAGATATATTTCCCTATCGATCCTGATCATATTCATGTGTCCCTTTAATGGTAGCCAAAGGTGAGCTCAGTCTGTACTAAATTATCCATTTAACTTCTTAGACCAATATCGACTCAGTAGTAATCCATTGGCTTCTGGGATATCTACTACAATGATGTCAATTTCTTGAAAATTTTTAGGGAGTGTTTCTATTATAATCATTACACCTTTGATCTCTCCCATAACCTTCACCTGGGTTCTGTCTAGTTGTATTACATGGATATCTCTTTTGAGAGGGATTACGTTTAATTTTTTACAAATAGACAATGGAATAACATTGGAGGATGTTCCTGAGTCAACCAAACAATTATGGAGGTTTCTCTTGAAGACTTCAAATGTCAAAAGGAACCGTGGGACAAAAGGTTTTCCCTTCTTATCTTCAGAGCAGGTGTTCACAATTGGTTTATTTATTAGATTTGTGGGAGTTATATTTTCTCCTTGGTCAGTGCTTATTGTAGGATTTTCTACTGATTTCAATGCTTGTAACATAAAGTCCTTTTGCTGAGTGATTCTACACATGTCCATGACAGATATATTTTCCTTCAACTTCTTCAAATATTCTACTATGTTGTAGTCTAGCTTGGGAGATTCTTGTGTATGGATGTTTATAGGGTTTCTTCAGGGGACAAAAGGTGCTTTAGGGTGCTTAGGAGCTGGTTTTCCTCCTGAAGTTTGGGTCATGGTGAGGTCATTTTAGACAGGTTGACCCCTACTTCATGTTTGCACAACCAAGACTTTTGCGGGTGCTTCTTGAACCTCAAATAGGTCATCGAAAGGCACTGGTAGGTCATGGTCCCATATCAACATGCCTGTTTCTTCTGGTGGATCAACTTCTTCCTGATTGGAAATATTCATAGCTGAGCCGCTTGACTGTTCAATCAGGGAAAACTCATCTAGGAACCGGTTGGCCATCAAATTCATGGCATGCACCCATTATGGGTAGTCTCTTTCAGAGTGTTTCTCTTGGTGATAGGTATAGAAAGTGTCAGACAGTACATTTCCCAGATCAATTTTGAATTTGGTCGGGGGGC
>SNQJ01S0009774.1:239787-263650 GCA_010110895.2 Picea sitchensis | reverse complement strand
GATCTTTAAACTTTTTACGCCGTCCATATTCTTAAGGAATCACTTTTAAGTGCTTCCCCATTCTCTAGATGATTTCTTAAAGGAAATCTAAAATCTCTAAACCATGATAAAACTTCCAGTTTTGAAAGCAAATAAACAACATGGTCAACTATTCACCTGTATTGCAATTAACCTCTAGTATCACCCCGCTCTCTTTGTCATCAAGAAATCTATAAGTGTATTATTATTTAAAAGTGGCATAAGAGGGTTGGAAGCACTTATGTGTGGGAAGTGTGTGTAAACCCGTCGGGGTATTGAACAGGCTCGCTGACAGCATGTAAATGCACACATGATACCGAGACAACTTCGTCGGGGTACTAAACAGATCTGCTGGCAACGAAGAAATGTCGGGTCGAGAGGTAGCAGGTATATGTTTTTAAATTAACTTTTATGGAAGTATACATCATGTGGATACAACTATTGGATGGGATTAAATCATTTGAGTGAGTTAAATGACATCCCTGTCGAGGCTATGGATGCTTGCTGGCAGCAGTGGATCTATCAACAGTATTGAAGTTCTTTTATAAACATCGTGACTCTTTGATTAATACATTATTTCAGGGTATAATCTGTTAGGACCCTATAATGTACCTTTTTGTTCATACTTTTTGCTATCATTACATCCTTTTCCCACTCACATTTAAGCTTACATTATCACCTTAACCTATCTTTCCAAAGGTATATAGCGTTTCTTCTCTTTTTCTATATGTTTAATTTGAACACATAATTTTACAGTACTCTCATATAGCCATTGATCAGAAACATATAGTGTTGAAGCGGTTAAATTCTGATTATTATTTAACGGCAGAAGACCCATTGTTGCGAAATAGTCAAACACACAAACCCATTGCTGAAGCGATCGTAAGTGCTGCGATGTTGGAACAACAATTCACCGCGATAGTAAGAAGGAGTTGTTACTTGTACATAGCAATACACCTTAAATAACATCAATAGCCATCTTTGTTGCTTGAAGACCACGTTGTTGAACAGTTAAACAGTATGCAAATCCTGTTGCTAAAATAGTCTATGATTTGTGATGCTGAAACAATATACAATAGTAATAACAAGAAGATAAATAAATAAGTTGTTACACCGGCCGCAACATCTACACCTCACCCTTCCAACTATTGTAATAGCGTTGCTATGGGAGGTCGGGATATCCTATTCGATTATAGAAGATTAGATCGACTAGGTATGATTACGTGTTATGTGCACATGTAATTTGATGATGATCAATTGTATTGAGAGTTCTCCTCTTTAAATAAGGGAAATCATCATTAGAGGGATCTTTTTGGCTAGAAAGGAATTACAGAGAAGGACATGTTCACTTTGGATATTGTAAAATGTCGGTTATTGAGGATAGATAAAAGATTATTGACATTTCTTCCTAGTTCTTTCATTTTGGGGAATATTGTGAAGAAGGTGGGACCTACCTTCTCAAAAGATTCACCGATGAATACAATAGTGTGTTAGCATTATTTTTTTGTTCATGCATTGATTAAACTCTCTTTTGCTAAAACTCTACTTCTTGAACTTTGTTTCTTTGAAACTCTGTTTTTACTGATTGTTACATTGTTTCATACAATTCATGCTTGAGTAATTAAGCATTGATTAGTATCTTGTGATGAATTTATGAAAGTGTGATGTCGAAGGCAGATGATGAAGGTGCTTCTAATAGGGAATAGGGTCCTATTATCTGTTATGAAATAGTTAGCCTTCAATACGTGTCAAACATTTTGGTTGTTAATGAGTTCATGAAAGTGTGATAGTGGGAAACAGGTGTTGAAAGATTCCTGCTGAGGGAATAGGGTCTTGTTCTCTGTTACCAATAGTTAGTCTTTTCTTTTGCATTATCTTGAAATATTTCTTTCCTAGGTTGATGTTTCTTAATGTAATCCAATTCTTCTGATAATTATCTCCTTAAACTTCAAACTCTGCAATAGATAGATTACTTTTACTGTAATTCAAGGTAGAACTTTAGTCTATTCAAGGAAAGGTGTGATTAATGTATTTTTACTACAACTCTAGATTGTTTTGAGATTGAGAATATCTGATGTGGTGCCTTTCAAATAAAGCAGAGACTTCCACAGGTTGACAATTTATGTAACACTTGATTGTTTTAGTTAATAAGAAATTATAGTAACCAACATTTTGTCATTATAAGGAAATTATAGATTTCAAAATAAATTATGTTCTTTCATATATAAAGATTTCATGAGAGGATGTGGAGACCCCAAATAAATTGACCCTACATGTGGCAGGGGTAGAGGAAGGGTAGGAAGAAAGACTTTTATTGACTAGATTATATCAAAATATGAATCTGTTGCTCCTTAGTGACCAAGCTCTCGAAAACCAAAATCCCAACCTTCCTTTCAAGAAAACTTTGAAAGGAAGGTTGAGGCTTTCAAGCGAACTTTGAAATGGAGACGGTTGAGAAACCAACATAAAACATTGAGGATCAAGCAAGTACAGTAGGGGAACAAACAAAAGAAACCATGGATGATTATAATGAAGAACCGCACCATGAAGAACAGGTAGGTCACGAGAAGGAAGGTAAATGATGAAAACTCTTTCCACCTTAGGATTTCCTATTGGTGATCTTCCTAGAGGTGTAGTTCCCATGAAGAATATTCCACTTTGAGATTTACCTAACTTTCATGGTTTATCTTTGGAAGGTCCTAATGAATTCCTTTTTCGAGTTTGACATATTATGCGAAGTTATGATTACATTTCCAATGCTAAAAAATTAAATCTATTTCGAGCAACATTAAAGGGAAATGAATTAAGATGGTTCATGAGTCTTGGGGTCATGTAATCACAACATGGGATTAGATGAAACAAAAATTCCTGCATAAATACCAAGACTATTTCCAAACAAGAGAAAAAGAGACATTAAGATGATGCAGAAAGAGGATGGAAATTTGGAGGACTTTGTAGAAGGCTCTGATATAATCTACAAAGATCCAGTCCACTTACGATAGTAAAGATATTCTTAAAACAATATTACTAAAAGAAGTAAGGGATGATTGTCTAGATATTTTGAATATGCTTGGAAAAGGGGACATATCTAAGAATCATATGATGAAATTGTTAACCTATGTAAAGATGTTCAAGAGGATCTTCAAGGAATAGATCAAATAATAGGGATACCACATTTTCAAGAGTTCAAAAATCAGCCGGTGGAGGAGCAACAAGAGACGAAATAGGTAATTTGCGGGGTTTAAAAGCTGAAATGTTAAGCTCTTTTACCTCTAGGAATTGATGCCTTCTGATTCAAAGAAACAAGCCAAGCGAAGCAACTTTGTTCATCTTTTGTTCCAAATGTAGAGATAAGCACCCACAAAGGGAATGCCCAGTGGACAAAAATCCAATGCAACACCATTTGTGATGGGATCATGAAACTCCAACAATGCCTTTGGCCCACCATGAATCAAAGGCATTACAACCAACTAATGAAAGCTAAAGTTGTCTATCACGGTGACGAGAGAAGGCAATGGCAGCCCGTGGGACAAGGTATGAATCCTAATATGCCATTTACATCTTCTAAGCGTTGGAATAACTATCATTCTTTCAATAAAATGAGTTACCCCCAATATAATCAAATGCAATACCTCTGATCAAATGAATTGCCACCCATGCAACAAACTAACCCTCCTTTTGTAGATCCAACAATGTGGACTCCTTGGCCTCACAACAACAACCTTACCTTAACCAATTGAATCCAAATTGGAGGTCAACCCCCATTCCCAAATCAATTACCTCAATCACAATTTTGCAACCACTCTCACCAGGTGCTCCACCAAATAATCAAATGATGAGAATACAGCTTCTATACAACCTATCCTAACCCCAATAATATGGGCATGCGATTGCATTGATATTCAAAACCGACCTATACTTTCTTTCCCTGCTTGCCAATGCAATGATATTCATTTGCGATCTGGGAAAATAGTAGAACCTATCATTGCTGATGTTACCTTTTCTGATAAATAGGAAACAAAAAAGCATGATGTGCAGAAAGAGGGTACAATCATCCTCCAACACCTCTTCTTTGAAACAACAAAACCACCATTTCCTAAGCGTTTAGCTTTATTAAAATGCCTGAGCCACCGATTTCCAATCTTCTAGGGGAATTACCAAATCTCTATGTCAAAATTCGGTATTACAAGAACTATGAGATGTACCAATTTATGCGAGAACTATGCAAGACATTTGTGTTAAAAAAACCCGGTAGGAAAACTAAAGACCCCCCTCACAGTTCATTTCGCCGTTGATTTTTCTTCACTAATGTCAAGTAAAGTTCCCCTAGTTAAATATGATCCCGACCATCCTACCCGATCTCGGTGAAATTGGAAAAAAAATAATTCTTGAGGTCTGTTAGTAGACTTAGGTACTGCTATCAATATTATGACTCTTGAAACCTCACAGTATAATTGAAGAGATAAATCAGAGATACCCTAACCATTCTAGAATTAGTTGACTATTCTACAATCAAACCGAAAGGAGTCATTGAATACCTAATCATCTCGGTTTAAGATCTAGAATTATCCAATTCCCGACTTTGTGGTATTACAACCTAAGGCTCTAGGACAGGACACCCTCTAATTACAGGCTGAGGCCTTGGCTATACATGAGCGCTTTTATCGGTAGATCTTTTGGTTCAATGACAATTTCCAATGGATGTGAGACTAAACAGCTTACCCTCTCCCCTCATGCTACACCCTTGATTAATAATGACAATTCTTTATGGGTGGACTTTGATGATCAAACTTCTCAACCTATCTTGACTATCGGACAAACCTTAAGCCTTAAAGATGCCGAGGGATGAAGTAATTAATAATTTTGTTTATGAACCCTCCTCTGTGACCCCAGAAACTCATAACCAATTAACTACTTTTTGGAGTCAGATAATTAGGAAAAACCTTAACTCTGAAAACTCACCTCAAACATCAGCCACCATCTCTTCTAAAAAGTATACCAGTAGAAATTGAACTTGGAAAAACACTTAACATAAACCCCAACTTGTGAGATCTTGAAACACAACAATTAATGAAGTTATTTCGAACATGAAGCATTCACATGGGACTATAAAGATATGAAAGGAATCTCTCGTATGTACTCATCATATCTATCTCAAGGAATATTGTTGACCGATCTACCAATCTCAACGACGAATGAACCTAATTTAAGAGAATTCTTGGAGGAACTTCAAAATTGCTAATCTTGGGGGTTTCCACATATCCTATATCCCGGACAGCGAATGGGTTTCCCCTTTGGTAATAGTTCCTAATAAAATTGGGAAATGGAGAGTATGTGTATGTTGGAAGATTGATTGTTGTCATTGATGTCCAACCCTAAGTCATGGGTTTTGGACCACAAGATAGATAAAAGGTATTTCGACATGAAGGAAAATGCACATGCATATACAAAACCCATGAATGGATAGTATACATCACGTGTTTCCGGTGGTATGTGGAGCGATCACATGGATCTCATGGTTGAGGAGAAATGAATTTTGAATGATATTTGAATTGAAAAGAGGAAGTACATGTAGGCCACGAAAATAATTAGAGAAAATAATTTTCGCAAAATAAGAAGTGTCGGTCATTTCAATGTTAAAAGTGACATAAATGGTATAAATAAATATCATTATGCATTCATTTGATACAATTTGAATTTCAGAGGAAAATAGGTAAAAGAAGGCGGTTCAAGGGAGGATAAGTCTTTTGGTGATGTGTTCTAAGGTATGTTATTTTCAGGTCATCTTACCATTTGCTATAAATTTTTTTATAGAGCCTTCCAGATGGTGAAATATCTATGGTATTGAGAGACATATCAAATTTACCTCTGGTAAAAAATTTCAACTCTTGATTCCCAAAGCTATAATTATGGAGATACACTGTGTGGAATATAGGGTTTGTGACCAATCCTAAAACTAGTCAATAAATGATGTGTTACAGGTAAAAACAATCATAACGTTTTTTCATACATACTCAACCTGAGTGGGACCACTTCCATTGGAAAGAGTCTGGTTTTACTAGTTTCTTGTGTCTGATTTCAGATCAAATGTTAAATATTGAGTACGGGGCGCTGCTGTACAAGTTGGGTCTTACGAAAAAATGAGATTGAATAAAGTCTACCATTCTTTCTATATAATAACCTCTTTTTGGGAAGGATTCAAGAATTGAAAATTAGAGGAGTTTTGGAGAATACATTGAGTAACATTATCCTGTAGATAATGTTACTCAAAGAATTGAATGGTAGATATTGAAGGAAGTCTCAGCTTGATATGAGTTAGGTGATGATTGGTTGATGGTGATGATTTAATGTAAAGTTTGTATCTCATTCTTGGGTGGAAGGAAGGGAAAGGATAGAGAGTTCAAATATATCTTAATATTGGAGGATTATCTTCCTCTTGGAGGTTTATCCTCCTTTACATTTGGAAGCTGTAGCTACCTTTGCGTCATTACTTTCCTTGAACAAAACTATTGATTATTTCTCATATATTGTGCATGGTGTATTGTATTGGTGTATTGGTGTAACTCTTTTATACTATTATTCATTTCTCATTGGATATAATTTAATGGTTTAAGTATAAGTTGAAAAGGTTTTTTAAAATTGTACTAGATACTGATTCAACCCCCCATTATCAATGATTGGAGATCGAGCAGGTTACCTTGATGCAGTTTAACCCTTTGGAAGGAAGATCCTACTGAGAAATGGAAGACAACATTCCAAATTGGTTCCCACCATTTGATGGAAGCAATTTTACGAATCTTGGAAAAATAAGAAGAATGGAAACTTACTTGAAATCTCTTGGGAAGATGTTTGGATCTCAGTTGCTTCAGTATATAATGCTTAGAAGAAACCAAAGAGTGACTTTCGGAAGAGCAAAAAGGAACAATAGAAAGCGGCAATAGATACCATCACGGATGGATTAGTGAGACCAGTGAAATCAAAGGTGGGATCATGTGCATCCAACAAAATATCTTTGGGACAAGATACAAGAACTTTATGCAAGGGAAAGAGGAAGAAGAAGAAGAAGTTGAAAATTACAACATCTCATATTTCAAAGAAGAAAATAGAGGTCGGTTCTTTACTTCAATTGTGAAGGAGTAGGTCATGTTGAATTTGAATGTCCTCATCCAAGTTGAAAGAAGTGACAGAAGAAGAAAAATCCAATGAGAAGAAGAAGAAAATCATAAGAAAAATTATTCGTTATAAGAATCTTAAAAATTGAAGCATATTTGAGATTGAAATAGCAAGCTCAAAGACACATAAAAAAAGCTGAAAAGTGAATTGGTTAGTTGTGAAAAGGCAGGTTGTAAGCTTAAAGAAACAATTGAAGACTTTCCAAAACTGAGAGAAGAAACCATTTCCTTGAAACTCTGCTTGAAGCAAGAAGAATAGCATAAGTAAGAAGGTCCAAATGATGAAAGAAAGAAGAAGATTGTGAGAAACTTGAACAAGTTGTCTCATTGAGGAAGGAAACTAAGAAGCTCTCAAGTGCCAAAGACTTAACAAATCTTGGATGCATGGTTGAAACCATAGAAAGAAAGATGCAAATACCAACAAGCGGAGTTGAAGAAAGAGCTACAGACAGTTGATGAAAGTGGACGGGATACCCGAAGAAGGAATGATTACAAAAGAGATGAATATCCAGAAGACCTCCTACCTTAGGAAATAAAAAATTTGTCAGTATGAAAACTACATAGGAATAGATCATGAACCAGATGGACTACATCACAAAAGCCACTTACTCCAAGGTATCAAAGTTGCTTTCTTGGTCATTGTTATGCTTGCAAAATTTTGGACATAAGGCAATTAATTGCAAAATCAATGAAAAGAGGTGCATCATAGAAACATGAATGGTGTAAACAAAAGATATTGAAATAATCGTAGATTTGTCAATAGAGGTTATGATTCATTTTACACGTTGATGGACAAAATATTGTATACTACAAATGAAATTATCTTGGTCACAAAGCAGTTAGATATATGATGAAGATGTGCCTATACCAATACAGTATGGAGAAGGAAAAGATATTCCAAACAATGAAGATTGTGGAATAACATTGACCGTGAAAAATGTAAAAGAAGAAGATGATGGTACATAGGCAGGTGGATGTTCTTCACACATGTGTGGGGATCAAGACAAATTCATCGACTTGAGAAGAGAAAGGGTGGAAATGTTTCATTTGGAGATGACTCATCTACCAAAATACTTGGAGAAAGGTGTAGTAGAGATTGGAAGAAAAATGTAAAAGCAAAAGAATGTTCTATTGGTTGAAGACTTGAATCATAAAATCTACTCAATGTTAGTAAAATGTGTGATCAAGGATACACTCTTACGTTTGATTCACGAAAATGTAAAATTAGAAAATAACTTAGGAAGATTGGTTACAAGTGAAACAAGAGACCGAACCTTATACATCCTAGACATGAAGAAGAGAGAGAGAGAGAAGAGCGAAGCCACAAAAGTTCTGGAAAGAAAAACGCCCCAAGACCAAAAATAGGAGATGAAGTATTATTGAGTTCCACATGTTGGGAGCAGCCCCAAAGAAGAAGGTTACCTTTTCCATTAAACTTCGAAGGCCATACCCTTGCCATTGATGTCAAAGGGAGAGAAAGTGGGATCTGATGATAGGGGAAGCATGAGTGTTGCCATCAGCTAATGACAAAAGGAGGGTGTTGGAAAGATTGATTGTTGCTCGTGATGTCAACCCTAGTCATGGGTTTTGGACCGCCAAGATTGATAAAGGTATTGTTGGACATGAAGGAAAATGCATACATATACAACACCATGAATGGATAGTATACATCATTTTGTTTCGGTGGTATGTGGCATGTCACATGGATCCTCATGGTTGAGAGAAATGAATTTTTGAAGATGACAAAGTGAATTAGAAAAGGAAGTACATATAGGCCACATGAAAATAATTAAAAGAAAATAATTACAAAATATAAGAAAGTGTCGGGTCAGACCTAATGTTAAAAGGAAGTGACATAAATGGTATAAAATAAATATCATTATACATTCATTTGATACAATTCCAATTTCAAAGGAAAGAAAGAGATAAAAAAGAGTAGGATTTCAATGAAGGATGAAGTCTCTTTTGGTGATGTGTTCTAAGGTATGTTATTTTCAGGTCATCTTACTATTTTTGCTATAATTTTTTATAGAACAAATTCAGATGGTGAAATTGTTATGGTGATGATAAGACATATCAAAGGTACCTCTGGTAAAAATTCATCTCTTGATTCTCTATAATTATGGAGATACACTATGTGGAATATGGTTTGTGACCAGTCTGGAAAACTAGTCAATAAGCAAGGTGGTCTGGGTAAAACAGTCATAAATATTTCTGAACTCCAAATGTAGTGGGACCACTTCCATTGGAAAGAGTACGGACTGTAGTTTTCTTGTGTGTGAGTTCAGAATCAGATGTTAAATGGTGAGCGTGGGGCATGCTGTACAAGTTGGTCTTCTGAACATACCAGGGTGAATAAAGTCTACCATTCTTTCTATAACCTTTTTTTGGGGAGGATTCAGGAGTGAAAATTAGAGTTTCAAAGGAATACATTGAGTAACATTATCTACAGGATCAGCGAGTACTCCAAGAATTGAATAATTACAGAAATTGAAGAAGTCTGAGGAAGCATTACTCTGAGGTTCTATGTGATGATTGGTTGATGGTGATGATTTAATGTAAAGTTTATTATCTCTCATACATTTTTAGGTGGAAGGAAGGAGGCAAGGATAGAGAGTTCAAATATATCTTTATATTGGAGGATTGTATCTTCCTCTTAGAGTTTATCCCTCCCTTTACATTTGGAAGCTAGCTACCTTTGAGTCATTACTTCCATGAAACAAAACAATGATTATTTCTCTCATATATTGTGCATGGTGTATTGTGGTGTATTGGTGCTAACTCTTATACTATTGTTCATTGCTCATTGGATATAATTGAATGGTTTAAGTATAAGTTGAAAAAGAGTTTTTTAAATTGTACTTGTCTTGGTCCACCCTCATCATCATTATCAACATTGTATACTATAGAGACTTAAATAAAGCAACTCAAAAAAAATCACTTTCCATTACCATTCATTGAGTAGGGTGTTAGAATGGTTGTCGGGGAAGAATTTTTTATCCTTTTAGATGGTTCAGTGGGTATAATGGATCAAAATTGCACCCAAAGACCAAGATAAGAACACTTTTACTAGCCCTTAGAACTTTCTTAGATTCCTCCCATTTGGACTATGTAATGCACAACAACCTTTCAAAGAGAAGTTATAGAAATCTTTTCTGAAGTATATGATTAATGACTCTATGGAAATTTTTATGGATGATTTTACACCTTATGGTGTTTCTTTTGAGGAAGCACTACAAAACCTTGAAGAAGTACTTAAACGATGTATACAGCCCACCTTTCCTTTGAGTCAGGAAAAATGTCATATGATGATGAGTGAAGGAATAGTGCTTGGACCTTTTATTTCACCTAAAGGAATCCAGGTGGATCCATCAAGATACAATTCATTAAAAATCTTCCTATTCCCAAAACCCAATGAGGAGGTGAGAAGTTTCCTAGGACATGCTAGATACTATAGAAAATTTATCAAAAAAATCCAAATAGCTTCTCCTTTGTTTGTATTATTCTTGATGAAAAATGTTGAATTCAAATTGACCAATTCTTGCCAGGAAGCATTTAACACAATAAGACATGAGTTATTTACAACCTTTAGAGGAACTGATTGGACACTTCCATTTCATATATCCTCTAATGCTTCAGATACTGCAATAGGAGTTGTCTTGGGACAAGAAAAAAATCACCTCCCTTATGCTATTTACTTCGTGTAAAGAATATGACTCTGCTGGCACCAACTATCTCTGATTGCGAAAAGGAATTCTTAGTAGTTATGTATGCTATTAATAAATTTAGACAGCATTACATCAGCAGCTACTCTTTATATTGATCACTCAACAATCAAATATTTAATGAATAAAACTATCACAAAATGCTTGAGTCACCGGATGGTTACTATTATTACAAAATTTGATAATACAATTGTGAATAGACAAAGAAAAGAAAAATGAAGTTGTTGATTTCCTTTCTGTGAAAACTTTGATGATGATATTTTGATGAATGATTCTTCGATGAATATCTATTTCGCGATATCTGCTCACTCACCATGGTAATGGACATGCGCTAACTACTTGGTTGAGGAAGTTACCACCACACCTATCCCACCGAGCACTTTGATGAATGATACTTTTTTTTCTCTTGGTGGGATAGGTGTGTGTCTTTTCCACATAGGACTTGATCAATAAATCCGAAGGTGTATTAGAGAAGATGAGTTTTATGATTTACTAAAATCTTTGTCGCGATGGCCCTTGTGGAGGGCATTTTGTTGATAAAGAACAACACATAAAATTCTCGAGGATGGGGTATTTTTTGGCCCTCACTTTTAAAGATGCAAATAAATATGTTAGGGCCTGTGATAGATGTCAAAGAATGGAGTCAATCTAATTATAGATATGAAATGCCATTAAATCCCGAGGTAGTACTCAAACCATTTGAAAGATGGGTCTTAGAATTTGTAGGACCCATTAACCACCCATCCAATAAAAAAGTTTATATGAAGTGATCTGCCGCAGATTATATGACCAAGTGTGTGGAAGCTAAAGCACTCCATATAACTACTGAAGAAGCGGTTCTAGATTTTCTATTTGAAAACATCTTTATCAGATTTGGAGTGTCTAGAGATGAATTCTGAGATGGAGGACCTCCTTCACGGTTTGAAACCGCCAAAAATATCATATTCATCATGGAATGGCTACCATGCCACCCCAAACCGTGGGCAATTAGGCACAAATAAAATGTAGAAACCATTCTCACAAAAGCAGTGAAAGAAAGCGAGAAAGGATTGGTCTCACGGGCTTCCTGAAGCATTATGGGCTTACAAAACTACTTGGAGGAGCACAACTGTTTTTTCTCCTTATGAGTTGGTATATGGGATGTGCTTCTTCCCATAGAATTTCTGATCAAAACCTTCAGGACTGCATTACAATTTGGCATGAACTTGGATGAAGCATAGCAACAAAGACTCTTTCATCTTAATGAGTTGGATGAAAAAAGACTAGATGCCATTCATGGAGACAAAAGCATGATTCAACAGAAAAGATCAAAATGGCATGTCAAAACCATCAAGCATAAGCAATTCCAAAAAAGGTAATTGGGATTTACTATATGATTCTAGGTTTAAAGATTTCGAGGAAACTTCGTACAATATGAAAACTGGACCTTCTGAAGTGGATACTTTGTTTTTCTGAGAAATGGAGCAATTAAGGCTCCTCACAATCTATGACTCCTAAAACACCGTTACTAGTGAATGGTCATCAGCTCCGTTTGTACTGCTTATTTTACAAAGAAAATTTTAATGCCACATGTGTGGCAGACTCACATTATCTCTTTTAGAGGGCCTCCTACCCCTCATTGCAATTCTTACGAATTTAATTCCTTTAGTATTAGTTAGATTTCTTTTTACTAATAGTCCATGTTAAAGAAGAATGGCATGTTACAATTGATTCTTTATGATTCGGTCAAAGAAAATTCTAACAAGAAGATGATCTTGCTTCAAGAATATCCAAAGCTGTTTGTGAAACACTACTTCTCATTTTAAACCCCTTTTCCCCATTCTTGAAACACCACTATTCATAAATTTTTCGCCCTTGCACCATTAATTTGGCTGCCATTGTTCAACAATTTTAAATACCCATTCTTTGAAACATCGCGTCACCAACAATATTTTTCCTTATTTTTCACCCTTTTACATTGTTGAAACACCATTGCCAACAAATTTTAAATGCCCTATCCCATTTAACGAAACACATTGTTCAACAATTTTTTAAGCCCTTTTCTCCATTGCTAAACACCATTGTTCAACAATTTTTTTATTTTTTATTATTATTAATTGATTTGATTTAATGATTAATGATTTTTTTTTTGTTGAAGAGTGATGTTTTAACAGTATTTTACATTGTTAAACATCACTCTTCAACAAACATTTTCTATTCTTTTCCTGTTGTTGAAACACCAACTTTTCAACATTCCACAGTCAATAAGCTCTTTTTCTCTCATACTACATTTGTCCTTCCAAAGCCCCTCTCTCGTAATTAAACAAACCCTTGATACAATTTCTCTAATAAATCAAAAGTCTCTCCCACAGTTACTGCAGAACTATTATGGACAAACGCATATTTTTTTTTTAAAAGAGCGAATCAAAGGTAAAAGATGAATTATGTAAACTTTATATGTAAATACGATTGAACTATGGCTAATGAGAAGATCCCAGCTCGTGGCTAATGCTCTTAAAATCAATTATTTTTACAGCCATGCTTGGAAGTCTCGAGAAATCACTTATGCCATCATTTCACACGAATTGGCTACCATCATTCCTTTTTACCCATCCTTTTGTTTTTGTTTTCACCACCATTTTGCATGCCTTCTAAAACTTGTCTGATTTAGAAATTAGTTTATGACTCTGTTGTGCATTTTACTAAGATGTGTTAGCTATGGGAGGCCCATGTTATCATGATGAACCCATATCTATGACGATACTGTTAGAATTATGTCAGAAATCCTATCCAAATTTTTAACATGGCGGGTTAGTAGGATATTTTGAATGGGATTTGAGGTCAGCTTAGGGTTCTTCAATTTTCTCGAAATCTTTAGGAAGATTATTCCATTGTTTAAGGGGTTCGAATCCTGAGGAGGGATTGATATAACTACGGAGTTTAGGGTCTCTATGCGGCATTCTTGGTTCAATACAAACATTATCACCAATGTCCATGATTTTCTCTTGCCGAGAGTCATCCCAGACCCTAAAAGGCAGGATGTTAAACAGCTCGTTGTCCTCCTCATGGCGAGGAATTTTAGATTTTGTCCAGCACTTCACCTCCACCTATGAGGCCAATGCCGGGTGGTTGATGTTGTCTTGTTGTCTCATTTACGACATACTAGATTGGTGAATATTCCCCTATCTTCTCGGATGTCTTAAAAATCCGTCGCATTCTTGTAAAAAGGCTAAAAATCCCAACCTTTCCCTCACCCATCACCCGTCTGGTTGAACCACTTCATCCAAAGGGGTTTCCAAAGAAGACCCTCCTAAACAACCCACCCGCCAGACCTCCAGTACATTGAACATCACGAAAATCTTCAGAACAACAACCACAAAACTTCGGATACTCGAATACCTAACAGTCCACCTCTGGACAGTCAGATAACCTTCCTATTATACCAATCCCTCCCCGCAACTTACCAGAATCATATACTCCCACTATCTATATCCTTAGCGATGATTGAACGACAACTCTCCACCTTGCATCTTGAGGAAAACATGCAAAGAAAAGCCAATTTCTCTTTCCCTCCTTTTGCAAAAGAAACAAGCGGGGACCTCAATAAAATGACCACTCACTTGCTGCCCCTAAACCCTCAACCCATTTTTCTAAAAGCCCGTACACCTCTACCTTCCCAAATTCCGGAATGTTTACCTATTTCACCCATGGGCATTGAAACACAAGAACCAAACGCTGAGTGTGCCTCTGACATCATTCTCTTTAAATCAAATAGATGAAACATACCAAGAACCGCTTCTCCATCCAGGTATGGAAACACAGAGAACCAGAAGCTACTCATCCAGTGTTGAAACTTCAGAACCACTCACTCATTGTTAAATTTTGAAACTGAGCAGGCCATAAACATTACACAGAACCTTCTGGTGAAACACAAGAACCTTCTTGATATTATTTAGAAATACATGAATCATGTATGCTAGGGTTTCATAACCTCTTGTCTCTACATCAGAAGATGAAACACAAGAGTGGCAATAAGATCTGTGGCTGCTCCATAGAATAGCTAGTGTGGTGTGGTGTTACACGAGAACAGGTCCACCCCTCTTAATATCACCCATGATATCAACAACTTGAACTATAATGGCCTCTGTCTTACAGAAAGCCATGAGTTCTTAGTGCATTTGGGAAGCCTACAAGCAAGAGCTAGTAATGTTAAAGGAAGCCTACGACAGGGAAATTAAACTGTATACCTTAGCTCGCATAGCGACCATGACAGAGGAAAATACAATAGAGAATATGTGTAGAGAGTATATGTGAAATCAATGTGGGGACATCTATTATCAGGCAGGCTACAAAGTAACTCAAATTCCAATTCCTAGAGCTTCCCCTGCACCTAAGACTTTTCTAGGTCAAAGAAAACCACATTTATTTTTGCAGTGTTAGGGGACCTTTATTCAGAATGAACCTTGGCCTACAACAACTGCCACATACGAAGCCCCTGTTTTTATTAATAAAGTTGCACAAACTGCTTTGCCTATTGATGAATCTTTCCCTCTGCTTGAATCACTTTTATACCTCTTGTGCGACGATCCACTCGGACCCTACCTCAGCCCACCACTTGCAACACTGAAACACAAAATCAACCATGGAATGAGTAGGTAATAATGGACAAATGGAAAAGGAGTCTGCTATTACACATGACAAAAGCTTGCAGGAACACAGAAAAATCTGGGTAAGTCATACCTACTTAAATTGGGAATCTTTGGAGAAAACACGTAAATAATTTCATGCCCATAAGAAGTAGAATAAGGAGTTAAAAAGAAAAGTGCTCCTGATGTTTGTTTTGGTACAAAAATTGTTGGTTGCCAAGAACCATCCTCCAATTACTCTCTTTTCATCATAGAACGATAGGCCCGTTTCCAGGTTAAATCAATCCAAGAGACCCCGTAATTATTAAATCAAATGAGATTTTGTTCAAATTTTTTGCAGAAGCCTCTACTATTGGTCAGCACCTCCTATGTGAGGTATATCTTCATAATGAGGCCATCACTGAGAACCGACATGTAACCTTAATCCTCTTGTTGTTGATGTCAGTTGACTCCTCACTGTAATAGAGATTACATGGCAGAATGACTTACTAGATGCCAAGAATAACGAGGATAACCACCTCCTCTAGATACTGCCAGAACCACAGAACGTTGCCACCTCTGTTGCAGAGTATTATCAATTTTAGAAATGGGGATGGTCAATATATTAGGCAACTCGAGACAAGCAGTGCTTGAGTTATCAGCAGTTTATTGAAATCCAGAGATTGTTTCCTAAAGAATAATATGTTTGGCAACAATCTTCTGATAAAAGGAAGGAGCACAATCCCTTTATTCCTACCAATATTGAGACAACAATATCTCAGGTACCTAGCTACATCAAATACGTTAACAATGTGCTGAAAATTTGATAGGTTATTAGTTCCATTTTCCTATTCCGTGGATGCCAGCAGAGAAATATCAAGTTCACCATAAGTTGCCCAAGAAAGCTAAAACAACATCTTGGAAAAGGCTTTAAGCATTCAGGTTTGAGCTCCAGCAGTTAACACTTTCCACATCTCTTGTAGAAGTAATTTTCACTTTCGAGTCAATATCAGAATCTGATTCAGATTGAAGTTGCTGAGGACATGCAACCTTTTTAGGCTGGGGATGCGGGACCACATAATGCCTTTTGTTCATACTTTTTGCTATCGTTACATCCTTTTCCCACTCACATTTAAACCTACATTATCACCTTAACCTATCTTTCCAAGGTATATAGTTCTTTCTCTTTGCTATATGTTTAACTGTTTTAGCATGTGGTTTTACATTACTCTCATACTTAATAATTGATCAGAAATATAGTCTTTGAAAGCAGTTAATTTGTGAATTGTTGTTAGCGAACCACTGAAGCAGTCAAAGAACACAAACCTTGTTGCTTCACTTGGTATGATGCGTGATGCTAGAACAACAAATTCACACAGGTAGTAAGAAGGAGCTATTAGGCCCGGCGCCCAACAGCATACATGGCTGACATCAACCATGTCGTTGTTGTGAGACCACGTTATTGAAAAAGAATGGGAATACAAATCACATTGCTGAAGCTTGATGCAGCTGATTTAAATCTTTGAAAATATTATACAGTAGTAACAAGAAAGTATAATTAAAGGAGTTGTTACACCGGACGCAACAACTATACCTCACCCTTCCAACTATTGTAATAGCATTCTTCTATGGGAGATCAGGATATCCTATCCCAGTATAGAAAGGTGGAATTTGGAAGCTAAGAATAGGATTCAGATGTGCATGTAATTTGATGATCAATTGTATTGAGAGGATTTTCCTCTTTAAATAGTGGAGAAATTAGCATTAGAAGGGGGGGATTATGAAAGGTTTAGCTAGAAGCGAATTACAGAGGAGGAGAGTGTTCACTTTGGATATTGTAACATGATCACGGTTAATGAGATGAATAAGGTGTAAAGGCATTTCTTCCTGGTCCTTTCATTGCAGGAATCTTGTGAAGGAGGCCCACCTTCTTCTACGATTCACCATTAATTCTATAATTAATGTTAGCATTATTTTTGTTCCTTGATTAAAATGCTGTTTCTTTGAAATTCTACTTTACTAAACTCTGTTTTACTGAAACTTTGCTTTACTAATTGTTACATTGATTTCATACAATGAATTCATGCTTGGAGTAACACGGTAATCATTACAGTTGGTAATTCTTCTTGATGAATTTATAAAAGTGTGATGTCCGAGGCAGTCTTTGAAGATTCCTGCTTGGGGGAATAGGGTCATGTTCTCTGTTATGAAATAGCTATCCTTTAGTACATGTCAATCATTTTGATTAGTAATGAGTTCATGAAAGTGTGATAGTGGGAAACGTAATGTGAAGATTCTTGCTTGGGAATGAGGTCATGTTCTACTGTTCTGGGGAATGGTTAGTGCAGTTCTTTAGGTATCTTAAAGATTTCTTTCTAGGTTGATGTTTTAATGTAATCGGGGATTCTTGATAATTATCTCCTTGACTGAACTTTCTATTAGATAGGTGTTTTTACGTAATTCAAAGTGAGAACTTGAGTCACATTTCAAGACAAAGGTGTGATTAATGTACTTTACTACAACTATAATTGCTTTTGAGATTGAGCATATCTGATGTGTGATTGTCTTTGAAATATGAGACTTCTGGGTTGACAATTTGTAAACATTTGGTGTTTAGTTAATATAGCGATTCTGATGACAGCTTATAATCCTCTGCCGAAAAATTCTATTGTCTTGTTATAACTTTGAGCTTATCTTAATACTATATGGTCTCAAAGTGAATTTAATTCAGGGATCTTAAATCCTTTTCAAGTCTTATTATTTTCTTCTTGAGATGAAATCTTACCACATCAGAAATAACTTCTTCACCCAGTAAATTATACGTTTGTTGGGCTAACCCAACTCCCCTAAAGTTTTACAATTTAAAAGGCCCCCATTCAAATCGATAATTATAATAGGCGTTGAGAATCAACCTTTTCAAATAGTTCATAGCTTAGCTTGATTTGAGACAAACTTAAAACATTCACTATATTGTAAAACATTTATTTACAGAGTATATGTCAAAAGTTAAACGAGCATAAAAATCTCCAATTTAAACAAAGCGTTAATTTTATCAAATGTTTACTTTTGTTTAAATTATGATCATGTGTTCTTTCTTTTGTTCATTAGCAAGTTTGACTATTTTGAATAATGTGTTCAATACTTCATCCAAATAATATCTTGGTTGGTTTCTCATTTTCATGAAATCATTTATTGATATTAATTAATTAAATTCTTTTTTCATTTTGCATCTCATTTCAAAATAATAATAATCAAAAGAATTATCTATCATTTGTTTGATTTTGTAAAAACCAAAATTAATATTTTTCTCCATTAACATGAAGCTTCTATAATTAAGATCTATATTTGAAAATATAAACAATGTTTGTTTTAGAACTTATAGTTTAGTTTAAATTCATTTTATTTTTCAGATTTTGTTTATTCACAATTTTAGGTTATTAATTTAGGTTTCTTTTTGTTTTCACGGGTTTCTATTATCAAATATTTGATACAGATATGATGATGGCTTGATTTGTATCCAAATACACTCAATATGATTGATCCAAAAATAATTTTGGGTTACTACAAATAATTTTATGAGCAACAACGGATAAAATTTGGAAATGCGTTCAAGAACAGACAGACTATTTTGCGGGACTGATTGCATCAAACCGTGAGGAATTTGTAGAAACGGTTGAAAACCAGGAACCAAAATGGACCCATTTAACTTTCATGCAGAGATTTTCCCAAACAGATGCGATTTTAGAGATATTTGGGTCTCTTTTAGAGAAAAAATTTCAGGTGGCGGAAATTAATAGTGACACCTAGATTGTTCATTCATTTATAAATATATGAAGATCATAGCCAAAGCGGTCAGGTATTGGAGAGGAGGATTTTATCCTTTCTCTTTTTTATAATATATATTTGTAAACTTTTTTATTTTCTTTCAAATATAGGTAATTGGATGGTTTGGAATCTTAGGAGGATGGTGAATATTTTCAAAGAAAGAATATGGAGATTTCAGGTTGCTTAATGGCTTTGTCCTATAGAGTAAAATGGTTTTATTTTCATGTAATATATTCATATTCTTTGAATAATTGATTATGCATTGATTTAAATGGAATTTAGTCTTGTTCATCCAATACATGGTTAATTATTATCATTTATGTATTAATTTTTCAATCTTTAAAGTCTATTATCCAAAAAAATCTTCGAGGACTACAAAATGGACAAGTGATTCAAAAAAATTAATGAAGCGACATATATGCATTTTGGATTTAACCTTTTGTTTATAATGTTGTTATTTATGTTTTTAATCTGATACATGCTTGAGGTATGATATCTTTAGATTAAATGATTTGTGATGTGTAGGAGGTTTATATTATAATACCATCTATCATTTTCTTCATCAAGATACAAATGTTGTGATTATATCTTGATTTAAAATAATGATTTATCTTTGAATTTTAAGTGAATGATAAAAATGCATGAATTGCTTCAGTTATCTTATTTGTAATCATGTATAATTCATGAGATCAGGAACTATGTTTTGTTTCCTTTTCTATCATTAAAACCTAATTTTGCCGATTACATGTTGAATTTATTTAGAATGGTCATAAGGTTCATTACAAATTTCTCTCTTGAACATGAGTTGGATGTTCACCACTCATCTGCATTCTTGGATACACCTCCTAATTCAGCGGCAGGATAAGTGCTTTTATTTTCCGTCATTTATGAATGAAACAATGAATTTATGGTTCAACTTTGACTATCACATGTTCATGTTTAATCCAACTTTTGCAAGATTCTTTAAATTTATAAAAAAGAAAAAAAATATTTTTATATTCTTTCTTTATCTGCTTCCTAGAAACAATCATTTTCACATGAAATCTTTAGTAGTTTGATTAAAACTTTACTTCTTGTAAATCATATGTAAATAAATGAGACTTGTATATCTTCTTCTTAGAAATACAACTACTATGGTTACATTTGAACATATGCACATAAATGGTATGTTTTGTAATTAGTTAGTTATTTCTCTCTTTTATTAGTTTCTTTTAGGATTCTTAGATTGGCTAATAGAGCCATTAAACTTGTCAGAATGGGTTACACCAAACAACAGGTTATTTAGACAACCAGGACCCAGTTTCACTTCAATTGATGGATGGTCAATTTAAGCCCCATCAACACAATGATACCCTTGATAGTGAATCAAAGTGATTCAACAAACATACGTCGCCCTGAGGTCCATATGTCAGTGATAGTGTGAGAAAGAGTACTATTCGGTATGTATGCTTGAACTTATAACACTAATGAATTAAATTGTTATTTCCTATATATATATATTATCTTTTAAAATTGAAAGGCATGCTTCAGGAGGGTGAAATGTGAGAGCAACCAAGTGGATAGGAAGTTAACGCACCAACTATCCCAGCAACAGAGACAGGTAAAGAGCAATACTATAATGTTAATCAAAACAATGAATTAGTTATTTCAATTATAGTTCAACATATCAATATGATCATTTACTTATATATTATCTTCTCAAAATTGAAGAGCATGTAGCTCAGGAGGGTGAAATGTGAGAGCAACCAAGTGGACAGGAAATTAACGCACCAACTATCCCAACTACAGAGACAGGTAAAGAGCAACACTATAATGTTAATCAAAACAATGAATTAGTTATTTCAATTATATTTCAACATATCGATGCGATCATTTTTGTTGTTCTAGTTCACGAACCTAAACAGATGCCAACTAACCCTTCTTAGTGATGTACCAGAATTATGGTACATGAGCGCATACAAACAGTAGAAATTCAGGGCACATGAAATACAATGTCCTTGGATGATTATGATATCCTAATTGTTAGTTTTATGAATGTAAAAAAACATAAATCAAAGAAAAATTAGATGTATAAATTCATGACTTGTATTTCGATCTTTATCGATGTTTATATGTTCATATGTTTTGATGACTATCCTAGTTATGCATTAATGTATATATGTTTTCTATATAAAGAAAATCATTTGTTGGGTATGGGGAATTGAGAGCAATGTGTGGGGGGGGAGGGGCCATATGAGCTTCCACCTTCACGTGGTTGACCCTGTTTAGTAGAGAATAACATATTTTTGAAACAAAGAGAATCTCATTAAGGTATGTGACAACTTAATCTTTTTCTATAGTATTTTACATAACTAAATGCATGCTTATTTGCTTATTAATTATTTACTCATATAAAAAAATTTTCTTTTATGATTCATGTAGGTCTTGGTGATGGAAATGCATCTCGTGGACAACTCTTATCAAGTTGTATGGGCTAATGGATTTGGTGAAAGAACAATGGAAAGGTAAGGGTTTTGACGTGTTTTTAAAAGTAGGCTTTATATTAGTAAAAGTTCACAATCCTCATGAATATGTAGATATTGATATATATATGCCAAGTTCCATGTGCTTTTTTGGTTTACTTCTAGATATTTTAAATATAATTTTGGTTGACCAATTAGTTTTTTTATAAAGAAGTTTAACTATTTTAGAGAACCCCCATATACAAAGTCTTTATCCATATCCTCATTGTGGAAAATAAATTAGAAAATATCCCTCACTTCATTCATTTCCATAATCCTAACCTTATTGCTGTCCCTAGTCAAAATCCTAGTTCCTATTAAACAATGCATGAAGCTAATCCCAATAATCTAGACCCCTCCTCTCATCCCACATGTTAGTGAAAGTATTATAAGGCTCCAAAGCACACTAATACAAAATGCTTATTCTTATAATAATAATTCACATCCAAATCCTTGTACATAGATGAGGAATCCCTTGATGATCCTAGGGTACACCAATATTTTGACACTTCTCCCCAACAAAAAATAGTCCCTATTACAAAATCTATTGAAAAAGATCCCTCATTACTCATAATGACGAATGAAATCTATTCCCTCTCTAAGTCTCCTTTTTACTCATAATTGTTAGATCAAAGACCAACTTGCCACTATAATCCTTGACAATTGTAACCAAAATAATCACATTTTCCATCACTCCTCACCCCTCTCATTATCATTGGGGCTTTGTACAATAGGACGAAACTCATCTTCTCATTAATAAACATTGTGGAGTCACCCTTGTCATAGGGATTTTTCAAGAGATTGTTGAATGCTATGTATCTCCCCTTGATTACTCTAATTTACTCTTGAACATATAATATGAACAATGAAATGGCTTATAAGATGTCCATTATTCCTATTGGGAGTTTTTTTGGGATAGCTTAGACTTCCGATTATCAACACTAGCCACTTCTTACCTGGTAGCACCCAATATTACCTAGTTCTCCCCTTGTCATCTTCCTCTCCTAGTGTTCCATGCTCTCCTACAAACTCTTCTTATTTTCCTAGTCCTTCAAATGCTTGGGGAAAGTATTGCCTCTCCTCCTTAGATTTTATTCCTTACACCCCTTTTTCTCCATTTTTATTTGGTCATAATATCGATGGGTCCCTTATAGGTCATTATCTCAAGAAAGACCCTACTTGAGATAACCTCTACCTAGTTAGGATCAACTATCACTTCTTTGGTTGGTTTTCAAAGATGTCCCCATTAATGGTCACATTCCATAGCTTGCAACTATGGAGCCCCTCCCAATGGTGACATCATATCTTCCTTTGATCCTCTCTCCTCCACTGGTACCATTGGTATTTTTCACCTCAATGCTTGCATTGAACTTAGGTTAATGCATGTCGCCTCCTATGCTTGCATAAAATACCCCATTGATGTATGTCACCTCTCATTATTGCACTAAATCTAGGCTACCATGTGTTGGTTTTGTGCTTTTTATGACTCTATATTACTAGTTTATGATGCATATTATGCTCACACTCTCCAAATTATCGTATGTCACATGGGACTCATGTTATGTCCTTGACTAGTGTATGGCGCCTTAATGACTACAGAAATCCTAGAACAATGAACGTCATTTGTTACTCTCACCTTAACTCCAAGTTTCCATATGTTACATTTATTCTTGTGATAAGCCTATATTAGAGTGTGTTTCCTCTCTCGCTCATGTTCACTCGTAGTCGGTTTATGTCAACTCACGCCTTTTTCCAATGTCATGCCAGTGTCATCAACTTCTTTCTCCTGCCTTTGTTAGAACTACCCTAACACCACAACCTCCCATATTTACCTTTTCATCTATCCTCCATCCTTTCCATCAGAGATCATGTTGCTAATCCTACTTCACTTGTGGTAAGATGACAACCTCTGTGATGTAGGTATCTAGATAAACATGTTCTTACATTGCTCATTGCTCATTCTTGGAAATGAAAGTATGTATTAGTCTACCCCCTGTATATTGAACATATTCATGATG
>SNQJ01S0009774.1:220831-234078 GCA_010110895.2 Picea sitchensis | reverse complement strand
TTTCATTTGACCACTCACCAATATTTGAGAATATATTTGCAATATGAAAAATGCCTCTATTTGGGAATATGTGCACCATTAGTATGTTTTGAATAAAAATAATGGGTTTCAAGACCTATACCATGGCCAAGGGAGGAAATAAATGGCCTTAGGCCCTAAATAAATCTTCTTGATCTTAATGGCCATGAACAAGGTCTCAAACCACCATACATACCCTCTCTAAGGGATATATGGAGTTTGGGTGGGATATCGTCACCATTCACAGGTTTTGGGCATAATGTATAGCAAAGAACATAAGGTGCTTAGGCCCTATTTGAATCTTATCAGGGATGATATTTGTGATGCAGTCCTTAAGTGAGTGAACTAGTCCTTGAACAACTAGACAATTCCTTTTTTAGGGATTCTTGGCCTCTTGGGGAGATATGGGAGCCATTAGGAGGTTTTTTGCACCACAAATGAAGTCCAAGGTGCATACCATATTTGGGGGAGGAAAACAAGGGCCTTATTCTCTAAGAAAAACTTTCTCATGCCTAATGGCAAAGACTAAGTCCTTCTATTGGGAATGTGTGCACCATTAATATATTATGGAAAATAAGATTTTGTGTCAAGAGAAATACCATGGATGAGGTAGGAAAACAAGTGACCTACTCCCTATAAAAATATTCTTGATCTCAATGGTTATGAACAAATCCTTGAAGCACCACACAAACCATCTCTAAGGGATCTTTGGCCTGTGGGTGGGATATGGGTACCATTCACAAGTTTTATGCATCATAGTTGGCTCTCAAGGCCTCTAAGAAGGAATGTAGAGCCATTAGGGGGATGTTCACACCATGTAAGGTACTACGGGCCTTAAATATGGTTAGGGAAAGAAAAAAATGTGCTAAGGCCCTATTTGAATCTTCTGAGTATCAAGCTTCATGTAATAGTTATTGAACCAATGAACAACCAAATAAGACTTGTGAAGGGGATCTTTGGTCTCTATGGGTACCTTTGGAACCATTAGTATGTATTCATAGTAAGAATGGGTCTTAGGGAATATACAATAGCAAGGGGAGGAGAACATAGATCTTAGGCACAAAATGAAGCTTCCTGAGTTCAACGGCCATGAACTAGCCCTCAAACAACCACTTAGATACTTTCTAAGATATCTTTGGACTCTAGGTGGGATATGGGCATTAGTATGATTTTTTCACACCACACATGAGATTCAAGCCATATGTTATATCCTGGGCAGGAAAATAATGGCCTTGGGACCTAAAAAAGGATTTATTTTCCATGAACAAGGACTCTAACTAGGAATATGTGGACTATTAGTATGTTTTCACAGTTCGAATGAGTCTTAGCACATTTACCATGGATGGGGACGAAAACCAAGCCCTTGTGACCTAAAAAGAGATTCTTAGGCTTAATGGCCATGACCAAATCCTTTGAGGGATATCTAGGGGATATTTTGCCTATACGTGGGATATCATGGATGTCGTTAAGAGGTTTTTCACATAATAGTTGGGTCTCAAAGAATTCGAGTGGGATGATCTAGAATTAAGGAATTTTCCTCAAAATTGAAACATATCAGGGATTAGTAAAGCTATGCATGTCTATCCTCATACTCTACAAGACTTCTCAATCCATCTGAATATGTACCTTTGTCATTACGTTAGTGATCAACTATCTTGTTTCACAAAATTGAAGCTAAAATTTATGCTTCTCCAATTGCTCACAAACATAATGGTACTTCACTTAAATGCTCTTTATTCTTGCATGAAACCTAGTATTCTTAGCCATTTCAATGAAACTTTGGTGATCACATCCTAAAATTGTAGGATTCGGTTTCTCTAACCTAACATATTTTTGTAATTTTATTAGCCACATCAATTCCTTGCTTGCATGATTTGCTACTACATGATTTTATTTAGAACTTGATAAGGAAAGGATGTAGGGTATGTATACCTCCGTACACTTTAGTGGTGAAATTTGAACAATCATTGAGGAACAATAATTGGGTTGTAGGTCTAAAGGATTGTCTCAACTATTGTGGAAATTCTAAGCATGGTTTCTCTCCAACCAACCTACATGGGAAAGGCAATGCAAAACATTTTCTTGGATGAGACCCCTCTCTCTTCCTTAGGAAATGAAACATATGAGATTTTTACTTGAACCAACCCAAAAGTCAAAGATTGATGGGAACGTTGTAAGGATACATAGGCAAGAAAATATAGTATCCCAAGAACAATGATAAGGATAAATCAACCAAAAATCCCCTTTCCTCTTCCCCTATTGTGGTATCATAGTCCCCTTGTTTCTCCCTCAAGAAATAATTAGGGTGGATTTATATTATTGTGCATTTCCATTTTTACAAAACCATGAACTTCTTATAAGAAATATACCCACCATATTGTATAGTCATGACCTTATGAGACCCTTTTGACAAGGCAAGGAAATTTTTTCTTGAGTCTCTATCTCATTGAATCCATCATCCTAAGATGTCATTAGCCATCTAGGATTGTCCCCTATCCTAGGAAAAACTACTTGCATGATCAACACTTTATTTATTTAATAAAATTCCAATAGTGTTTGCGGTTTATCTTGGACCTTTTGTGATTTAAACTTTGTTTGTAAAACATCCTCTACATTCATGTTCCATGCGTTTTCCTGTTGTATTGCAATCAATGGTTTTCAAGCTCTTTTACTTATAAATTTACAACATCTACTAGTTCGATCTACCACTTGTTGTACAATTCCCAGTTGCAACAAGGTCTCTTCTATGTCCTTAGTATCTCTAATTTCATTTCCTCTATTATTTTGGAATCTAATGATTACATGTGCATATTTTTCCTTATCATATTCACTAGGAACATATTCATCTATAAATTTGTCTTTATGCTCCTACTCCTTTTCTTGTCTTCTCCTCTTAGATCCACCTTTGCCTTGACCTCTTTCTTTTCCTTATTTCCATTGTTTGCCTCTTTGCTTCTATATTCTTCTCATGTGATCACTTCTCATCCTCTCTCATCTTGTCCGACTTTTTGATCTACTCTTCTACTAAATTTATTTTTTTCTCAAATATTTCTTCCTTTCATTGGTTCCTACCTTTGTGTTCTTTCATTTTCTCTTCTACCTTCTTCTATCTTTGATTTTCCCCCAATTCATTGATTCATGCTACTTTGTAGTCCCTTCTCTCTTTCCATTCTCTATAAGAATGTTGGGGTTCTTCCATATGGTATTCTCATATGTTATGTTTATCAGACTTGTGCATTCATTGTCTTATTTATTAGTTGCTTATTTATACGAGGACAAGTCCAAGAGGCCTTCATTGTTTTGTATTTTTTCTCCTTCATCCACTCTATTCATTTTGTCTCATTTTCCTTTGGTATACATGTTAATCTTATTTCAGTTATTTCAGTTATTTTTAAACCATCTATGTGCATTTTAAAAGGATGACTTAGCATTTTATCACGCATTCTATCACGCATTTCATCAAGCATTCTATCAAGAATTTCTATCAAGAATTTCATCAAGAATTTCATCAAACAATTAGCATGCACACTAAAGAGATAGGAGAAATAATTCAAACCATTTCCTTCAGCCATGTGCCCTCCTCTGGTGCAAAATCATGTTCCCTCCTCCAGTGCAAATCTGTGTTCCCTCCTCCTATGCAAATCTGTGTGCCCTCCTCTGCAAATCTATGTGCCCTAGCCTCCTCCTGCATGCCCTCCTCCCATGTGCCTCTCCGTCCTTCTCCTTCTTCTCCTGTCCTCCTCTCCCTTCCACTGTGCATGCAAAAACGTGTGCCCTAGCCTCCTCCCGTGCACCTCTCCCTCCTTCTCTTCCTTCTCCCATCCTCCTCTCCCTTCCACTCTGCCTACATGCATAACCCAATCCTCTCCAATAGTGGTGAGTGGTGAGTGTGAGAAGCTCCAAATCCATGCCCCTGTGTAGTGGTGAGTGTGAGAAGCTCCAAATTTGCATGTGAGTTTAGTGGTGTGCGATTTGTATTTGGTTTTTTTTGTATGGTGTTATTTATATATAATATATATTATATATAATTTATAAATTATATAATGTGTATATATATATATTATACAACTTATAAATTATATAATGTATATAATATATATATATATATATATATATATATATAATATAATATAAAATCCCCAACTCATAGCCCTCGAGACTAATAATCCCTAACTCATAGCCCCCGAGACTAATAATCCCTAACTCATAGCCCTCGAGACATAAAATCCCTAACTCATAGCCCTCGAGATATAGTCATGGATACATCCTTGTCACTGGACTGAGAGCGAGGGGCATTAGGAAGGATAATATAGAGATACCCCAATTGGGAATAAATAATATTGTACAATTGTTCCTTTTGGATGGATTCATCCTCATTTCTAGGCATAGTCATGGATACATCCTTGGTGATGAGGGGAAGAAGGGATTCCAAGAACTACTCTATAACCCCTAATCACTATCAACTTGAACATGGTATACCCTCTGATCCCTATGAATACTGAAACAATCGGACTCAGTGAACATAGTGGGACCTCAAACACACTAAAAGATGAATACATTATGGTTATGAACATAGTAATATCATAATAGATTGACCCTTCTAATACACTGTGAATCTTAACCCCTATAACCCTTGGTCTCTTAATTCACCCTTTTTATTTATTTCAAATTATTATTATGATGAATTTAGAAACGTATGAGGCTAATTAATATGTCATTTATGGTTAACAATATATTTGGCATTAAAGTATCATGTCATGGTATGAAATATCGATCACTATAACCCTCCTTGGACATAGTATACCCCCCAATCTCCATGAACCTTGAATTAAATGGTCTCCCCTAACCCAATCACCCCCTCACACATTATGACCAAAAAAATCATGTTAACCCCTAAGGCACTATGGCCACTAACCATTAAGCCACTAATATGCTATGACCACTAATAATTCTGGTCCTAGACATTGTGTACTCACTAATCCCTATGAACCTTAACATGCCTAACCCTTGAAATGATTAGCACGTTTCATTAAGAAACCATGAAGACATCAACCCCATAAGAAACTATAATCACAAACACACTAGTCCCCTATAAATGCATTAACCCCTTAAGACATTATTGTCTCAAACAAACTAACCCTCTCATACATTGAACCCTTAATACATTATTACTTTGAACACACTGACCCCCTAATAGAATTTGATCATTGATCCATTTGATTCTTGATGAAATCACCTTCTAATAATTATTACTTTGAACACAATCAATCCCTATTATATGATAACCCCAAATCAATATCAACCTGAGCATGGCATACCCTTTCATCCCTATGAATCTTGAAACAATCAACCCTAGTGAACACAATGTGACCTCAAACACACTAAAAAATGAATACATTATGGATCTAAACACAGTAACATCATAATAGATTGACCCTACTAATACACTATGACTCTTAACCCCTATAAGGCTTGATCTCTTAATTTACCCTTTTTATTTATTTCAATTTTATTATAATGCATTTAGAAAAGTATGAGGTTAATTAATATGTCATATATGTTCAACAATATATTTGACATTAAATTATCATGTCATGGTATAAAATATCGATCACTATAACCCCCCTTGGACATAATATACCCCCCAATCTCCATCAACCTTAAATTAGATGGTCTCCCCTAACCCAATCACCCCCTCACACATTATGACCCAAAAAATCATGTTAACCCCTAAGGAACTATTGCCACTAACCACTAATCCACCAATATTCTATGACCACTAATTATTATGGTCCTGGACATTATGTACCCCCTAATCGCTATGAACCTTGGCATGCCTAATCCTTCAAATGATCAGCATGTTTCATTAAGAAACCATGAAGACATGAACCCCCTAAGAAACTATAATCCAAAATACACTAGTCCCCTATAAATGCATTAACCCGCTAATAGAATTTGATCATTGATCCATTTGATCCTTGAAGAAATCACCTCCTAATAATTATGACTTTGAACACAATGAATCCCTATTATATGATAACCCCCAATCAATATCAACTTTCAATCTAGTCAAAGTTGATCTATTAATGTCTTTTGTTACTGTGGGGTTATAAAGCCTCATGATCCCTGTTGTAACAGATTTCCGATTTAACTCAGTGCTACATAATAGAGAAGACCGACTTGAAGGTTGAACCCATTTAAGTGAAAGCGGTACATCTTCTTAAGGTATCGTGTGAAGCAAATAGGTCAGATTGTGTATATTTTATAGAATCTCGATTTTTTCAATCTGCTGAAAGACCCATGATTTATTGGGATTTTAAAACGTCCAATATTCTGTTGGATTCAGAATACAATGCCAAGCTGTCTGATTTTGGACAGTTGCCTTCAAAGAATGGACCTCTAGGAGCCATTAGCAAGGATGCTTGTATACCACCACATAGCCAGTCTCCAAGGCATAAAGAATCTGATCACAGTGACTTCCATTCTCCATTTGGCTTTTCAAAGTATTGGGGTCATTTATGGAGATATATGAACTTCTCCCCTTTATGTGTTTGCTTCCACTTTTACAGATGGTATCAGTCATCCAGATGATGTTCTTGGTGCTCTTTCTCTCATAGTTCACTCGCTCACTCTTTGCCACTTCTCAAATATGTTTTATTGTACATTGGGCCAATGATAATGGAGATGGTGGCTATGATATCTGTGGCGATCATAGTTATACTCTTCTCTATCCAGAGATGCTTTACACAGGTTAAAGTGGCACACAGTTCATCTAAACATGAAGGCCAAGTGTATATTCCATAAATCAACTACATCCTCATGCTGGCATGCATTATTGTCGCTGGTTCTTTCAAAGATACTACCAAAATCGACAACGCGTATGGTATGGTCATGGTTGGGGTTATGATGATCACTTCATCCTTCCTCACACTGGTAATGCTTATGATCTGGCAGACTCATCTATTGCTGGTCATTATCTTTGTCACTGTATTTGGAGCCATTGAATTCACCTACTTCTTAGCAGTGTTGTACAAGTTCCCCCAAGGGGGATACCTTCCATTAGCTTTTGCTACAGTATTACTATTTGTAATGTATGTGTGGCATTATGTACATGCAAAGAGAAACACCTACGAAGCAGAACAAAAGGTGTCATCAGAGTACATCTTGAGCCTGGGTTTGAGTCTGGATGCGACCAAAGTTCCAGGGATCGGGCTTCTATACTCAGAACTAGCACAAGGAGTCCCAACAATATTTCCACATTTCATGAGAAACCTCCCTGCCATGCATTCTGTCCTTGTATTCGTCTATGTCAGGTATCTGCTAGTGAATATAGTTGCAGCTGGAGAACGATTTCTATTTCGCCGTATTGGTCCAAAAGAACACAAAATGTATATATGCATGGCTAAGTATGGTTATCAGGACACTAGGACCGGGAATGTGGAGTTTGAGAACCATTTTTTGGAATCCTTGAAAGAATTTATACAGTTCGATTACACAGGCACATATGATAATAATAAGCAACCTCAGAAGGAAGGAAATAGTTTTGCCTATGGAGAAACTATAGTTAATATTGGGGCTGCCACTAAAAATGAAGTAATGAGTGTCTGTACCACGGTGAACGTCGAGGAGGAGTTTTGATATCAAAGATTGGATTTCCGATTCTTGCTATTTGATGATGTGGCACGGGATCCGCAGTGATAACAGATCCTCGGGCATAAGAATTTCAGAAATAGATTTTTCGGGAAGCAATCTTACAGGATCGGTCCTTAATGATAGTGTAAACTGGACTGCATTAGTTAATGTGTCACTTAACAATAATCATTTCACTCGACCGTTGCCAAATTTCACCAATCTAATTATGTTAGAGTGGCTATATTTAGAAAACAACAACCTGAGCGGTACTCTGGAGTGGTTGTTTGAACTGCACAACCTTAAAGAGTTGATTATAGGAAACAAAAATGTATATGCCGCATAGTATTCTTATCATACAACAGTGATTGTAACGCTTGTTGCACCGACAAAAATAAGATCTTTTAATGAGGGTGTTACCATTTACCAAGTGATTATCAATGATTCATGCAGAACGTGGAGGTACTGGCGAACAGGTTCTGAATGAGGAGGGCGAGATGCTGCCGTTGAGTTTGTTTGTTTTGAGGAAGATGACAGACAGATTCAATAATGTACTGATAGAATCTGGTATGACCCCTGTGAGCCTATTGTCAGACAAATCCAACGACTGCAGAGAATGCAATTCTCCTAGAGACGGAGGAAGGGTGCTATCGAGAAGGTTGCCATGGAGATCGAGAGTGGTGAGCTTGCCAAGACTGGCTATCGAGGTGGGAACGGGGCCCATCAACCTATTTGTATAAATTTTCAAAACACACAGATTCGTGAGGCCTCTAAAAGTAATCAGGATTCCTTCCGTAAACCCGTTCTCCGACAGATCCAACTCTTGAATATTGTGGAGATTTCCTAGAAACACCGGCGATTCAACCTTCAGGAGGAAGTTTCTTGTTTGCCAAAGGTAGCAGAATTTTAAATCATCTGGAATGGTTGTATCAACAAAAAAATCTTGATCCTGCGTTTCAAGAAGTCGGTCAAAAAGTGGGTATAGATATCTGGTGCATTAAAAAATTTCAGCCAGTTCCGATACCAAAGTCTGACTACGGTAAATTTTATTCTGGAGATTCTTATGTAGTTTGCGGGCAAGTTCAGGTAAGAACATAAGTTATTGATATGACATGCATTTCAGGCTTGGCAAAGACACTAGCCAGGATGAAGCTGGAACAACAGCTATCAAGACTGTTGAGCTTGATGCAGCCCTAGGAGGTTGTGCGGTGTAATTCAGAGAATTGCAAGGCCAGGAAACTGATAAAGTTTTGTCATATTTCAAACCTTGTATCATTCCCTTGGAAGGAGGCATGGCTTCTGGATTCAAATAGCTGGAGGTGATAAAGTTTGAGACACATCCTTTTAAATCAAATTTTGATTCATGGCCACTAAGTAGCGGAATCCCTGGCTCTAAAGATCGGAGAAGGAAAACACAATCTTTATTTGTAATTTCATTTCTATTGTGTTCTAGAGCTTTATATTAAATTCATTTCTTCTATACCTGAACAATTTTTCGCCAGCGCACACCAACTTTTGTAATGGCAAAACATCTGGCAGTCGTGGAGTCCAGAAGACAAACCGTTTTAGATTCCTGGAACACAAAGAGTTTTAGATCTTTCTTTTAAAAGATAGATGTAGGTAATAGAGTGAAAGAGGGGGGNTGCTGAGGGAAAACCTCTATGAAGAGGGTTCCTTGTGTAATGCTGAGTTATTTTGTAAGCCATTAATGGAGTAATAAAGATCATTTTTCCTTGTGACTGTGAGATTCATCATGGTCGATTTCTTTCAGCATGTTCTTCTCCTTTTCAGCTGTGTTAAATTTGTTTGGAATTCATTTGATATGCTCCTTACTTACAGTTGATGTGTTATCATTTTCATTATGTTATTTCTTCCTTATTCCATCACCACTGCATTCATTTCATTTTCTTCTAACTGATGTGCTTCGTTATACTTTAGTACGACCACTACTATAACGAATGGATTATGGTTTTCTGTAATTGTTTGATGTGTTTTCTCTGCACCAGCTATCAACGGGTGTAAGACCAGCCTACACTTTTGGAATTCTACATATATTCTCTGCTACGTCAGCCTTTCCTTTTTCTTTCCGCTACCACATCATGATTTATCAAAACGCTGAAAGATAGAATTACTTTGCCTCACTTTCCGCAAGTTAAATGTTTTATGCTATTGTCTCCTTTCTTCGGTTTTCATTTGACTCCATGCCCAATGGACCATTTCCCTGGTTTAACCCCCAAATTCTGAAAATCCAAGACCATCATTTACCCATAAATCTGCCCACCTTTTTCATGCTTATTCAAAATCATATTGTGACATTGTTTGAGAGATCCCTCTCGGGTTGGAAGGGGCAACTTCTAATCCAAAGTGGTTTGAGGTTGCCTCAGGATTGATTTGCTGCAACCCATTTCAGTTTTGAGTGTCAACAATCCCAATGACCACATGCCTCCAACCTTCTCATATAATGATCGTTGGGTGACAACATTTATGAAGGGTGACGACTAACACTAGGGGCAACTTTCAATTCAAGTCTAGGAATGACTAGGCCCACATCAAGTGAAGGAAGGAAATTAAGAAGGTACATGTGTTGTCCCATTCCATGTTAACAACAAAGCATCCATTCAATGGGAACAAATCGATGAATCCACTAAATTAGAGTTTAGGGTTTACATGATCAAGTGATGATGGAATAAAGTGGGCGTGTGAGTCGAATTTGAGTCTAGAAACCCTCCCATATTGTTAAGGCATGTGAACATTCTATCCTTTTCAAATTTCAATGCATTCAGAAACAGTTTGAAAAAATTTCAACGTTGGCCCCATTCACAGGTCACAGTTGTCCGTGTCTAGTTCTAGCATAATTTCCTTGTAAAATTTGTATAAGATATTTGAAGAATAATAATTTTGAGAATGATAATGTTGAATTGAATATGGACATAACTACATCATTGGTATGATTAGGTGGAGTCGCACATATCTCCTCTTGGTTTCGAGAATAGTTCATTCTCTACTAAACAGGGCCAACCACGTGAAGGTGGAAGATCTAATTATGCCCCCCGCCGCACCCCCCCTCCCTCACATCACTCTCAATTTCCCCATATTACCTAATTTGATATTCCAAAGAACATGTGTATCATATACTATATTATACAGAATAAAAACATATAAAGATCATATAAAATATAAAGATCTTCTTTTCAACAATTAAATATTAGTCATCTTCTTCTTCATCTAGCTCAACATCCGTATCAAGATCTGGTCCAGAATCTATATTGGTGAAAGTCTCATTCCTATCAACATCATCATCAACGTCATTTTCACTACTATAGCTATCGATATCGTCAATGAGAATGCCGTCTCCTACATTTGGATGATCAACTTCTTCAACTTCTTTGTCTGATACATCGACTACATGAGCCACCTACTCCTGATATTCATAATCATGATCTTCTTCCTCTTTATTATCTTCATCCTCAACTACATGATTGTACTTTACTAGTATTCCTCTTGGATGATATCTAACAACCTATCACCAACCTACTTTACTAGGTACATCTGAGTAAAATACTTGCTCACATTGACTTGGAAGAACATAAGTCTCTATACCCAGTTCAAATGCCCTTGTATTAGCCATGGTAAATCCATTATCATGCTCAATAATAGTTATTTCAGGATCATGTTCATGCATCCATAGCTTGTACCATTTAACCTCAAACAAAACTGTTTAAAAGGAATTAAAATCACACTCAATTATATCCTCCAAACGGCCATAGTACCTATTCTGAGTTTCTTCCAGATTTCTGTCACTTCTAGAGGAAATTTTGGTGACCTTAGGCACTGCAGTTATCCCACAATCCGAGGTTTTCATCTTATCATCCAACATTTTGATACAAAATTTACGACCATTACACCACATAGCCTTGTGATGTTTCAACTGCAACATGGACAACACGTAAGAAATAAATTGCCAATTAATAATCCTCATATAGGACTTACTAAATATATAATTCAATAATTAAACAAACCAAATACATTGAAAAATTGGGAAAAAACTAGGAAAATGTGGGTAACAAATTTAACTTGTCTGTTTATCTTTTAAACCAAAGTCCAAATCAACTTCCCTTGATGTAAGATCAGCAAACTGGTCTCAATGATGATGCGTTGTTTTAATCATCTTACTCACCCCTTCCCATGATAATGTACCAAAGTATTCTTTAGTATATTCTATCCAATGCTCCATCCAATCAAGGTTGTTTGCAATGCATCCCACTCTCGAGCAACTATATGATAGCATAAAAATTTAATATCATTAATTAGTTTTTGTTAATAAATGAATAATTTAATAAATGTGTAATATATTAAATCTACATCAACATCTAATAATTACCTTTCACAGTTCTCATTTTACCTTTCCCTAATAGGACCTCCCCTTCAAATTTGTTGATGGAGTTGAGATGCCAAATGCGAGTCACATTTATATTTTCTACTAATTTAGGTAGATATTGAATAATATACACCATGCATTGATATACCACATATCCCTCAACCATAGAACCCTCCAGACATGCTCTTTGTCTAACAAAATCCTTTAGTGACTTCAAAAGCCTCTCCACCGTCCACATCGACCTTGTGTGTATGGGTCCACATAATTCAATCTCCTCAAATTGGTGTATGAGGTAGTGTTCTTGTGCATTGAAAAATGTTGGAGGTATATACTATTGCATTTGACAAATTAGTCAGTGAATTTCTCTCTTCCAATACCTTATATCTTCTTTATTGATTTCTTTTGATGATAGCCACCTACAAATGTCGATGCAATAAAATAATATCAATGCATACATAAATTTGTAGATAAAATATAATATGTCAATAAGTTCCACTAAAAATCACATAAGAAGTATATTTTCCTTATAAAATAATACTTACCTCATGTATTTGCCAACTACATAAATAATTTGTTTTATGTTGTTGTCAAAGTCGTCTGGGAGAGATAAAGGTAGAACATACTGTAACAAAAAACAAATAATTATTATTTGTTTCCAAAAACTGCGTACCAATAAGGAAATATATTATAACCTACTAATTAAATTAATTAATGTATGCGAGTCATGTATTTTAACCCCACCAAAATCACCTTTTTTATTTAAGATATTTTTTATGTTCGACGAAAACCCCGTCGGAAACCTAATTTTTTGAATGACCTCTTTTACAATATTTCTCTATTTCTTCATCAATAACCAAGGCACACTAGTATTTTGTTCACGACCATCACCATTAGAATTAATAATAACACTTTGCAAGATGTGATTAACTTCCTGGATGTCACAACAAATCATTTCAATTCTCTCTTTGTCAGTCCTTCCATCTAATATTCTTCATAACAATTATGTTATGTTCTTCCCGATATGCATTATATCAAACAAATGAAGTATTTGTAGGTGCTCGTAGTATGGCAATCTACTAAATTGCATCGGGTAACTTTTCATTCCTCGTGGAAGCCCATTCGTGCCTTAACGACATTCATGAAACATCAACAAGTTGAAATTAACACTAATTAATGGGACAAAATGAAATTAATACTAATGAAATTAACCAAAGATTTATAT
>SNQJ01S0009774.1:175525-210998 GCA_010110895.2 Picea sitchensis | reverse complement strand
TCGCATTCCGAGCACTTTCATTTTTGAGCATTTTTAAGCCCTATCTGGCTTCTGGATCTGTTTTCAGATCAAGTATTCCTCCAACAATATCTCCATTACTTTTCTATAGCAGATATGATCCATATTTTATGGGTAGAATGAAATGAATACAAATTATTAAAAGATGCTTAACACAAAATAACAGAGATACAGTAAAACTAGTTTTCTATTCAATAAGGAAATAAGTTGAAATTGTAAAATGCAGCAGAAAAAAATCTTGCTGGAATGGTGGCGGCTTATCTCTAAGAAGAGATGTGATGGATGCACTCATTCACAAGAAGATGGTTACAATGAGGCTCTGAAGGCCTTTTACAATAAATAGGAATATCAAAAACCCTAGACATCCAAAAACCTAACCCTAGGAGATGAAGCGCCAAAATTCATGTGGGCCCAATTTGGGTAAGTTAGTACAACAATTTTCTAGGGTCGTAACTTTTGCATACGATCTTCGTTTTAGGCATGCGATAACCCGTTGGAAAGGATTAACCGAGAAGAAAAAATTTCGACTGCCCCATGTTAATGGCTTTGGAATTCACCTGAGCCCCAAATCCCCAAAAAACATCGTTTAAGGCCTCAAAACGGCCTGAGAAGTTTGGAACTCTAAAAAATGACGAAAAACTACCAAGGTGGAACACTGTTTCTCGAAAAAGTGGAATAGGTGGGTGGCCACCAATATCCACCTAGATCAATCCTCCCTCCTTAGGAAGCAATGGTCTCCATTGCATTGAGTTCCCCCATCAGATGAGGAAATGTTTGTTGAATTTGGCCCCGGGTGAGCCACTTGCCTTGGTGCAGGAGTTGCCATGCTTTAACGACTCGATAAAGCTTGATACTTTGTTGTCGAGTTCCCTTGATCTGTGTGTCCACAATATGATCATTGGATGCTTGTTGCATGCAATCGGGGTTGATCTTTGTTGGTGTCAACATCTCGGCTATCTCTGAGGTGTCCAATAATGGTAGTAAATATGGCCGAAGGATAACCGTGTTGAAGACTAGATGCAGACCAAGGAAGGGGGGAATGTTGAGCTAAAAATAATTTTCACCCACAACCTTGGTGATGGTGTATGGCCCATAACAGAGTGGGAAAAGATTCTGATGGGTCCCTGTAAGGTGTTCTTTCTACAAATGCAACCAAACTTTGTCACCCACCTGAAACTTATGTGGCATGTGATGTTGATCATAGTGCTACTTGTACTTGACATTAGACTTCTGTAGAATATCCTGAACCTGTTGGTTGATGTGTTTGATCCGCTCAATGAAGCAATTAGCTTTGTCAACTTCTGGTGGAGCATGGGACGAGTCAATCAAGGTGGTAACTCGAGGTGGTGCAACATCCATGGGGCCCAATGGTTGGAATCCCAACCGCACCTAAAAGGGGTTGTGGCCAGTTGAGCTATGTAGGGCTTGGTTGTAGCTATGTTGGACATAGGGAAGACTCTCACCCCATGTGCGGGGGTGTTTTGAATTGTACATGATCAGGATATGTATGACCATCTGATTGATGACCTTAGTTTGACCATCTGTCTGGGTTGGAAGGAAGTAGATTTGGTGATCTTGGTATCCTGCAGTGATTAGAGGCTCGACCAGAATGAGCTGAGGAAATGACTGGTTCAGTCTGAGATAATGATTTTTGGGATCCCAAAATGTGCCCATACTCATTGAAAGAAGAGATTGGCAGTGGCTTATACTATGATGTTCTTCTTGCAGGCAGATAGAATCGTCATCTTGGAAAAGCGATAAACAACCACAAAAAATAGTCATTTACCCTCTTGGTCGACGTGAGGCCCGACATGTAGTCCATTGTGATGGATTCCCACGACCTGTTGGGAGTAGGAAGAGGTGTGTACATGCCCTATTTCTTAGTGGTCGGTTTGGAAATAGAATAGGTGGTGCAAGACCTGATATACTTACCGACATCTTGTCGAAGTTTCATCTAGTAGAAATGTTTCTGCAACAATGCCACCATCTTTTCGATGCCAAAGTGTCATGCCACCCGACTATAGTGAGCTTCCCAAATCATCTTTGCGTGCTCACATGATGGAACATAGAGATGGCCTAGATGACACAACAACCCATCCTGAAGATGGAAATTAGTGACCACTAAGTTGGTGCCCAACATTTGGCAGGTGGTGGAGAAGTCAGGGTTTGTCTCGTAGAAGTGGGGCCATCCGGAGGTCTCGTGGCCGCAAGAGTCTCTCACCATGGTGAGTGCCACGACTGACGAGGCATTCAACAACTCGGTTGGTACTTCTTGTTTTATACTCGATGTTGAGGTGGAACTGTTGTAAGTATGTTGACCACTTCTGATGGCGACATTCTACAATTTTCCTCGGGTCTGGATGAACTGCAGTGTCCATAGAAAAGTTTAAGGGAAAAAATTATCCTATGGGAGAAATTAGAGAGTTTTAAATTTTAATTAGGCGAATTATTTTCATAGAGGGGTTTGAGGGGTTTGACTATACATAGCCCCAGTTTTATTTTCAAAAACAAATACATGAAAATGTTAGCCCATGGGAATTTGTGAACGGAGACAAAGAAATTCATTTTCTCCTTGTAAAATTCGAACTAGATCTTTCTATTCGCCCTTATTTTTTGATAGTGGAAATGCTTCGGAGGTATTTTGTGTTGATGATTGCAGCTATGTGAGACATTCTCTAGCTTAGATACCTATGAGATGTGGATCATTGCAACTATGTGAGTCTTTTTCCAGCTTACAAACGTAAGAGAAAGCCCCTAAGAAGGGCATATGGTTCCTACCTGAGACAGAGCTAGAATGTAGTGATGACCTCCTCCATTCAGAGAGTTGATAAGAACTCGAGATGATTATCTGTAATGAACCTCAAATTTGACATAATTTTTTTTTTCCTATGGGACATTAATCTCCAATTTCGTTTAAAGGATTCGTAGTGAATGGGAAGGTAATATTTATTCTGATCATAGACCTATGTTTTGAATACCATACAAGCTAACTTAAAACCTTATATGTGTAGTTCTCCAGAAGTTCTAGCACTTTTGTTCAACACACACACACATATATATAATTGTATCTATATAGTAATTAATATTTACGAGTTGTAGTCCTAATCTCTCCTTTAACACATGAATCTTTATGCTTGCACACAAGACTATTCCACTTGATCTTGAAATAAAAACATATACCACAAAATAATAATAGAGTCAGGAGTTATGCCCCTTGGTAGAATACACATGGCATATCATAAGTTATTAAACATCATTTGAAAAATGTCTCAGTCGTTAAAACTAGTTTCCTTATGAAATTATTCATGGTGAAATCTCTTTTAGTCATCATACTTATAAAATATTGGGTAAAGAGAGCCTCGCGCAAATCCTTGTTTAACTATGTCTTGACTAAAATTTGTCTCACCGAAAAATTCCATTTGAACAGTAAGCTAACTGAGATGAGCTACATAAATGGTCCCAATTAGTCATGTCACGAATGGACGGTCATTAACTTCATTTTTTTGTTGATATGGAAAGGATGTGGATTTGGCAGGAAGAAGTTAAGGCTTTCCTCCTACGATTAATGGAGGTTATGTGTGCACACGTTTCGATGGACCTTTCACCTGTCCCTTCCTCCAATACCATCGTGCCAACTCTGTCTTAGCACATGGCTCTACCAACATTGTACCCTCAGCATTTATTCCGGATAGCGCAATCTCCTCTTAGGGTTAGGCGAGTTTTTCCTTTGTTATTGTAAACCCCGAAATGGATTTGTGTGTTATTTCTTCAGCGTGGGAGAACTATCGACTTGGAGGTCGTTACTCAGTGAGACAGACGACATTATCTGTCTTCTTGGTAAGTTTTAAAATAATATTGTGCTTTAAGTAAAAAGACCAGAGCCTCAGAGGTTTGTTATGGTGAAAGCCACATTCATTCTTGTTATAGGTTTAGTATAAAGCATCTTCTCATCGATGCTACTTGAAATCTTTCAGGTTTGTTCCTGCTTCTGTAAATAACAATGGATTATTCATTTGTTTCCGTCTAAATCTTTCTGAATGCCTCGACACTCCATCTCCTAGTCCTGAATTCAGAGGATTAATGCCTACATAGTTCCTCTTCTGTGTAACTTCCAGCTTAGGGTTTCATTCTTTCCTGGTGTCATTATTCTTTTCACGCTTACTTTGTTGTTGTGTGTCGAGGTTTGTTGTTGAGTTCTTGTGAGGCTTTGCTAGTTTGACTGTACAAACTATGTGTAACACCTTATGTTGCTTCTCTTTCTTTCTCTTCATAAAGGGGGAGTCCACCCTACGGTACTTTTCTTCAGACCCTTATATGTTCCTTACAAATATAATGTTTTATTTAAATATTAAAGCATTCTTGTCTAGGGTAATAAAAATATGTCTCTTACTGTCACTGCCATTATCTGCAGGTGGTATACACTATTGAAGTTTGGTAAAATTTAGCAATATGGTTAACTCTATTTGTTGTTTGAATTGGAGTACCCTTTGCAATATAGGCAGTCGATTCTGTGTGTAGCGTTTCCCTATGCATTCGAATTGTTCACATAATGTGTGTTATACAATGTGTAATTTAAATATTATCACTGTTATCATTTCGTTTTCATAAAGAAGTTGATAAATATACTTTGATTCAAAAATTAATGATGGGACCCTGTTGTTGTGAGGGTACCCATCAGGAGTTCCAAGGACCACCCTCCCCTTGGCCTGGAACATCTATTTGACCAGAACGTAGCAACAGGAGGACACTAGGACTATAGGTCCTAAGTTAAGTACCACTATGGAATGACTGTTACTATCATTTATCATTCTATTGATGTTTCTCATTTATCCTTATTTCATATATTTACTAATATTTAAATTGTAAATCTTTGCAGAGATTTCGTCTGCGCAAATTTTGGATTTTCATTCCTATCCTCGGTGCAAAAGGTATTCAAGTTCCCTTTGTAAACTCTTCAGGAGTTCAAACAGTGAAGGACACGGTTTTCAACCTAGATTTATTGATATTAAGTATAGTTTTGATCGACTTCATGTAGTGGCTGGAAAGAGATAAATTCCCAATTTGTGGTAATGTATTCCACTTGTTAGATTAAGACACAGTACCCACATAAGGTTTGGATGTGCTCTTGATTCTCTGGTCCAGTTGATATATGTAATAAATCCTTTGAAGTTAAGCTACATGACCTTTCCTCCTGTCTATTTGAAATAATACAATGATTGTTTGAATGATTTGTACCGATTGTTTATAAGATCAAGGAAAAATGACGAGAGCCCCAAATCTATTCCATGATATGTGAATGGACTATATTTTTCCATTCAAGATGTGTTTACTGTGTTGAATTTCTTGGTCGCTGAGTATTATCAATTGCCTTTATGTTTTAAGAGAAGTTGGCTAGGAAGCAACAAAGTGCGAGAGAAAGAAGAAGTCATGTTGATAAAAGAGGACTGCCAAGAGAAAAGAGATATGAAGACACGAGTTCTAGCACAATGAATTATTTAGTTGGAAGGTTATTATCCCAGTTATGGGCCCTCGTGATTAGAATCATGATCGCTGGTACGAGAATCTAGTTTTTATTTTGATTGGTTGCTATCTTAGTATAGGGAGACCAACAAAGTATTGTAGAGATAGCAGATGACCTCAGAAGAGATGGGATGTTTTTAGGATAGTAACACCAGAAAAATAAGTTTTTTTATCCTTCTAGACTTCATAGGGAGTGACTTGTCTTAGACCTCTTCCTTCAGCAGTTCAAAGGGAGACAATTATTGATGTAGTTGATCTAGTTTATCTTGTAACTCCAGCTGATGGTTTCTAGGAACATTGTAGTAGTCCAGGAAGAGGCATACATGGGCTTGACAAACTCTACTAGAGGCAGAGGGAAATACAACTCGTTGTGGTATGAGAAAATTGATGTATTCTTGATGAGTTTGGGCTTTAGCAAGAGTGTTGCTGATCGAAAACTATATTATTACATTGTTGGTGACGTGAGCCTGATTTTGGTGACTTATTCAGGAAGCCTTGTTATTGAATATAAGAAAGATTTGACTTCTGATTTTGAGATGACGGATCTTGGTATGATGCACTACTTCTTGGGACAAGAAATATGAAAGGGAACTGATGAGATTTTCCCGAGTCAAGGAAAATATGTAGTGAGGATATTAAAGAAGCTTAGTATGAAAAGATGAAAATACATGGTGTTGGATTTGAAGAAAATAAAAATTGTTCAGACGAGATTGATCCACAATTGATTGGATCACTCATGTATCTCGTTAAACACTAGACTTGACTCATGTTATATAGTGAATTCACTTAGTCATTCCATGAGTCAACTGAGACAAAATCAATGGATAACAAGGAAGCATGTATTAAGATATATATGAGGAACAATTGGATATAACCTGAGATATGCCTTTAGAGTGAATTTGTGTTTGCAGGATATGCCGATTCAGATTGAGCGGAAAGTATAATGAACCAAAGAGCACATCCAGTCGATGTTCTACCATGAAGTTTGCCATGGTTTCCTGATGTAGCAGGAAACAAAACTCTATGGCCTTGAGTACCACAGAGCTAGAGTATATAGCAGTGAGTGTGCAAAGCAATGTCGCTTCACAAGTTTCTGACAGATCTACTTGACCATGAGATGGATCATATGATAAATCTCCTTGAGAACCCAATGTTTCCTGATGGATTGAAACACAATGAAATGAAATATCCTTATATCAGAGATATGATGCAAAGGAAAATCGTACACATGCAATACTTTCCTACACATGAGCAGATTGCATATATCTTCACTTGATGAAGAATGTCTCCCTAGTTGAGAGGGAGTATTGATGACTCCATCCAAGAAAGAATTCAAAGTACATCCGTGTGAAATCCCAAAGTGTTGGGTGCATCGTCATGTGAACAGAAATGAAGATCATGTATTAGCCTCCTTTGAGTAACAAAGTTGACAAGAAACTTCAGATGACTCTCCTGTGTGAGGCAGTGGGAAAGAAGATTTGTTGAGTGGATGTTTATGTGGACGAGCACATGTGAAAGTGTGAATAACTGGTTCATTTGTGTAATGCAATGAGCTAGATCCCTAGTGGATGAGCACTAGTGGGTGTATAAGATCTCTTACTACATTGTTCAAGAGTTAGACCTGCTTGTACTTTTAATTGTAATGTAAAGAGTACAGGTCGGGCCCACCTTAATGTGATTAATAATTAATGTAAAAGATAATTAATATAAAAGATAATTAATATGAAAATTATTAATTATATTTTGAGTTATTGAGGTCGGCCCTATTGTGCCAATATATATATATATCATTTGATGTGAAAAGTCTTATATAAATAAAGGTGAATCCCCATTCAGGAAAGACACTTAACATTATGTCATCTCATGATTTCAGATATTGAGGTCTAAAATTATGAGAGTTGCAGCACCCTCTTGTGTGCTAGTTTTGGTGATGGTGTGGGAGGTATTTCTCTTGAAGAATATAGCAAATGATTGGCTGGGTTTTCTTCCCTTGTTGTGAGGGGTTTCCCAGGATACTTCTTGTGTACTTGTGCATGGATCTTCTTCTTGTGATCTTGGTTTGCTGCAGTAGTTATGGTTCAAGTAATTGTTGACAGAAAATTAAAAGGAATACATGAGCCATATATCACTAAAATTCTAACATTTCGCCCTTATTTTCTAGTAATGGAAATTCTTCGGAGATATCTCTCCCTTATTTTATGGTAATGGAACTAGTTCAGAGGTATTTCGTCCTAATTTAATGATGATGGGTGGTTATGATTTTCATTAATGGGTGTTTGCTAATTTTGATTGATGTTGAAATAGAAGTCTTTGATTCTACTATATTAGGTAACTCCCCTTCAATATACTCATGCATTGAACATATGGTCAATAAGATGGTCAGAAAAGAGAGAAATGATAAAATTCTAGTTATTTAAATGCAAGAACAATCATTCCTGGCTATTTATATAAAAGGATAGTCATTCTTGTCAACCCATAAATCACAGTAATGGAATTTGCATGCTCCTGTTGTAATGGAATTTGCATGCTCCTGTTGTTTATTATTTCACTAGTCATAAGAAATTAATTAACAATTTACATACAAACACATTATCGACAATACACAAATATTTAACTTGGAAACCTCAATGGAAGAAAACCACAAAACTTCTTTAAATTTTTTTGAAGGCACTAACCTACTGCTACAATGCTTTCCAGGCACCAACCTGCGAGAGACACAAATCTCCTCTCCTAAGCACCAACTTAGAAGTAATTTTTGTAGGAACCAACTTGTAGGGGACATCAATCCCCTTGATTGAGAACCAACTTAGTTCTATATGTAGACAGTAATTTACTAAAACATAAATCTCCTCGGGCTTTTAAAAATTACTAGATGATATTTTTCCTTTAAGATTTCACCTACACAAATCTGTTGCTATGTTTCTATTGTCAATGTTCTTGATCTGCATAGTTTAAAATTTTCATTTTTCCTTACACATCCCAACCTCCCTTAGATGATTTCATTATATTCATTTAATTCAATAGGATTCATCATGCCTTAGAGCCTCAAAGCCTCTCTTCCATGTTCCTTAATTCCCCTCTAGACGATCCATACTTTCTTACCTTCTCACAATTTTGAACTCGATTCAAGCATCATTATTTATACGAAAAATGTTCCCAAATATTTTTCCACATATCCAAAGAATATTTCCATGGTTTCATCCCAACACCTCCTTTGAATGTCCTTGAATCATTCTACAAAAAGTGATCCTTTGAACCCAATCCTCAATTTTCTTTTATCACATGCCATCTGCTTCTCTTGAAAGAGAATGAATCATGATGCTAAAAAACCATCCAATGTGGACCTCACATTGATCTTGACCATCGATCTAGGTCTCACATCGTTGAATCCTTCAAAACATAGTCATCATCCGATCATATATGGGATTGATCTTGACTATCAATATGTCTTGATAGATTCACTATGAGTCTGATTCATATCTCTTCTTCACTTCAAATCTCTAGGCCCTACAAATTACACCCTCAAGTTCTGCAACACTCATTTTGCACCTACAGTTAGGATAATTTTCAATCCTTTATCTGCAGGTCTAAGGCATATCTTCTCATATTTTCAAGGCCTCTATAATACACCTTCAAGTTCTTCAACACTCACTGTGCACCCATACTTCGAAACTTTTCAAAGTTTTTCATCATGGATCTACGAGACATAATTAATCGTCAGATGCCTGCACGGGTGTAGACGGATTGGCAAGTGTCGTGTAAATGGAAGGAAATTTGTAAAATGAAGTCTCATGTTCGATTCTCATCCAGATTTACTCGTGTGCCATTCTTGCGGGCTGGGTGGTTGCACCTAGGGTTATAGTGGTAGCCGACGGGGATCAACCCCGTGTCACGCGAGTACGAGAACTGCGAGTTGCCGATTCCCCCAGTAAAAAATAATAATAATTAATCGGCAGATCTGTCACACTTTGGGTCATCTGATCTGTTACATGTGAAAACCTCCTAGTTCTTTCAATATTCACCCTCTAGGTCATCCAATATGTTTTCAATACTTAGTCATTTCTTTGATTTTCCACATTTCACCATGGGTCCACTATTCTACTATACTTAGTTGATTTTTTTCCTTCTCACCATGGGTCTGAGCGATATCTTCATATGTTCTTCTCTTGTCGACTCTATCCATGTGACCGATTCTTGATGCTTAGTCAATTTTTCAAGCTCCTTTGTGGGTCTCCTATATTTAGTCGATTTTCAAATTCCTACCACGGGTCCACAATACATATCCATTCTTTTCTTATTCATGACCTTATCTATCTCACCGATTCTTGATACTTAGTCATTTATTCAAAATCCTACCATGGGTTCACGAGTCTGTGACATTTTCCTATTTCTTGTGAACTCCTTTATTCGACCGATCCAATCTTCATCCTTATCCATTTGTCAAGAAATCACCAGTTTCTTGGCACTTAGTTATTTTTTGAGATCTCATGTGATCAGGTGGATTCCATGTAGACATAATATTTATGTACATTGGATGATGTGGCATTGATATGTGTCCTAACATGTGGCACTCATATAATTATACATGTGGCACTGATGTGGCATATGTTCTCTCCCACTAGGTGTTGGACCTAAATATTTAATCTTAACCATTGATATCTCGAGATGAATGGTTAGGATATGATCGCTAAAATTTAATGCATGTGGCATTCATGTGGAATCTGTGTTCACCAACCAGGTGTTGAACCTCAATATTTGATCTTGACCATTGATCCCTCTTTTCATTAATATGTAGCTCTTTTCTTTCTTTAATTCAAACTAAGTGATAATTACTTTTCATTATAAACCCTTCGATGTTGTTATTCCTCACAAATGTGGGATATATCAATTTTTCCATTTACTTTGGTCTTTTTATCCGGTAATTGTCATTCACACAAGGTATATATGCACAACACATAGAGGCATTCATTGTCTCCCCCTACCTTTGATATCAATTCCATCCTTTGTCATCGATGGAAACACAACTTCCATCACTAGTGAAATACCTTGGAGGCCTATTTATCCATATATGAAGGTAATTGTAGATACCGAATGTGAATGTCATATATGAGGCAAGCAAGAAATCTCTTTATTGTGAATTGTCAAGATGGGGAAACAACAAAATGGCCAATAAGAGACTAGAAAAATTAAAGGAAGAAGATTGCAACTACAACCCGAAGAAGAAAATATCCCAAGAAGCATTACAAAAATGTATATAGACACTTAGATGAGAAGTGTTAGAAGATTCATTTAAAACTATGTCGAATATGGTACAAGTCCTCAAAAGGAGAAATGGTAGAGACAAAATAAATAGTGATAGACAACACTTTTGATGGGGAAAACTTGGTTTGCACCACACTACAACATCCAAGGACTAGTGGAGATAGAATTACACTATTCAAAATAAAATTTCAAGTGATGAACTTGAAGGTATATGCTTTGTTTGATAGTAGTTATCATTATAGTTTTATTTTTGAAATATTAGTTCATGAGTTTTGTTTAGAGACTTGTGATCTAGTACATTCATATTCATTGGGAGAAATCTACACAAAGAATCACCAAAATATGTAAAATTAGGTTTCATTAATGTTGATTATGTTGATGAAATATAATGTGATGTAGCACCTCTTTATGCATGCAAAGTGATGTTTGGTAGTCCCTACTTTGGGATATGGATGCAACATTATACATGAAAGAAAAAAAATATTTTTTAGTCAAAGGTGGTGATGCCTACCTCATCAAAGCATAAAAGAGGAGAAAAAAAATATTCTTATTAGCAACAAAATATGGGTATAGAGGAACAATAATTGAACCATTCCGAAAGAAAGAAGACTTCATATATGAAGGAATGGTGTACTTGGAGAGACAAGTGGAGGTCACATGTTTCCATATTCCATGTGTTTCTATCTTCCACATGTTTCCATCTTCTCAATTTTGATATTTTGGAGACCAAAAGATTCCCATTAGGCAAGTGTGATCCAAAATGGATCAACAATAAAGAAATAGTTTGATTGATTAAAATGTTTACATTTAGTACTTGACCAAACTTGAATCCTTCCCAAAAAAATCCTTACAAGGTTGTCCAAAACCCTATTATCATTCCTTCAAAAAAAATCTTTCATGTCAAAACTAGGGATACAACAGAGGGAGGTAATAACTCTATTATATACACATGACATTGAGGAAAAAAAAGTATAAGGAAAAAATGGTGTAGTGTATATATTAGCGCTATGTGGCATTGTTGGCATTGTTGTATTGCCCATATCCCCAGAAGCTCTTATCTAGTATTTGTGCCAAGTCCACAACTAAATGTCCATTTATAACTTTGGTGATCGTTGACCCTTACCACCCCTCCAACCCCACTGTATTGTCCATTTTTTTGAGCAGCCCCATCAAACTACCCTATAGTACCTTAACCAACTGATAAACAAGGAAGTACACCCGGTTTAAGTACTTTCACTTGTTTGTTGTAATCACCCACATTGCCTAACATTTTATAGAACGCCTTATGAATTGAAGGGGTTTCTTCTTAAAAAATACTGTAATTCCTTTCTAACCATATAAACCAACATATGAAAGCCAACAAAGAAGGGTTTGAGTGGTTTTGTGCCTTCCAGTTTTTAAAGCATCCCACTACTGAATTACCAGTCCACCCAGAAATATGTGGAATAGTTGTTTTAATACTATCCCAGATAGTAATCTTGAATGGACAATCTACAAAAAAATGTAAAAGATTCTCCTTATAGTTCTTAAAAAGGTAGCATAGACCTGGTCTGAAGTGACCTCAATGTTGTAAATTCTCCCAAGTGATAATTTTATTCTTAGCAACCAACCATACAAAGATCTTGTTTTCAATGGATAATCACAAAACCAAAGAGACTTCCTCCATCCTCCAATACAAATTTTCAAGTTCTTTGCTTCAGTGTCCTCATAAATGTTTTTGAATGAAATCTGGTAAGATAAGTCACCTCTCGTCCATTTTAGTTCATCCGTCCTGGCTTGTAATTGAACTCCAGAATTAAATAAAGCTTGTTTGAATTCCTCCCATTCTAGTGCTTGATGTCCCTCCAATGTCAATTCCTCGCTATATTTCCAATTTAAACAAATCAAGCTAGGTCGGGGCTCACTACTAGCCTGATATTAGTAATGTACCCTTCTCTGATTGAGAGTTAAAATCAATTTATCAGATATAATGGTAGCTTCTCCCATACCTAGAATACAATCTTTACCAATAATAATAGACTCTACCGTACCCGGACTCCATGCAATCCAGTTCAAAGGGATATGCAAGGATTTGAGAATATTTCTCTGTGGCATATGTGAACCTTGATCCCCCATAAGTGTAGCCGATCTCAGCCAAGTCGCTACTAATCCAAAAGGAAAGTATTTGTCTTTGATGACATGGTCCCATAACACCTCTTCCATCAAAACCCTCCATAGTGTATTAGTCATCAAGGCTCTATACAAAGTGTAAATGTTCCTCATACCTCATTTCCAGAAATGTTTTCGTCTCGCTAAGAGTTGTGAAATACACAGATGATAGATCTTCTTTTGTCTACTCCCACACCAGAGAAAAGAGAAGACCACTTGGCAGATTCTATTTAGCAATGAAGACGGGACATGAGCCATTGCCAACTAATATACTAGCTGGCTCTCTAGCATTGCCTTAATTAGAATGTAGTGGTCGCCGATGGAGAGCCATCTATTGCACCAATTGTTTATCTGCTTCTTGAATTTTGCAATCAAACATTGCCAATCCTCCACCTTATAGCTTTATAGTTTTAGAAAGTAACCAAGATACCTGAAACCATCCATTAGTTCAAAAAAATTATAATGGAAGGATTCTTTTAAAATATCAAGAATGTTCTACTGAACTCCGAAATGGAGAAAAGAGGACTTGTGTACATTGATCAACAAATCTGTAGAACTATAAAAAAAAATTAGAATCTTATTTATCTCCTCCCATTCATCTAGAGAGGCTTTTTTCATAATGATAATATCATCGACAAAAATCAAATGAAAGATCCTAATTAATCTTGAAACCTTTATCCCTGTCAATTTTCCTTCAACTTGACCTCTTTTTAGTGCCAAGCTCAACCCTTCCATCACTAGAATAAATAATAGGGGCGACAGTGGACACCACTTTCTTAGCCGTCTTCCGCTATGGAAGAAATCCTTCGATTATTTATTAATCAAAATGGTGAAAGATTTCGTTGAGACACAACCCATGATACACTTAGTTGTAGGCAATCCAAACTTGCATTGGAGAAGTGTTAAGCGAAGAAAGTCCCATCTTATGCAATCGTAAGATTTCTTTAAGTCAAGTTTTAGGATCATAGCTTGAAGTTTTTTAGCTTTGATGTTGTGTATGTATTCATGTGCAGTTCCTATAGCATCTAGAATCTGCCTCCCTTTTAAGAAGCCCAATTGCTCCTTAGATAGTGTATGGGAACAAATAGTTATGATCCTTTTTGCAATGATTTTCGCTATGATCTTATATAGAGGTTACAAAATGCAATTAGCTGAAAATATATGAAAGATGAAGGACCATTGAATTTTTGGATAGGAGTAATAAAAGGTGAGTTCAAGGATCTTATAACCTCTCCACTAATCCTGGATTCCTCAACTGCCTCAAGAAAATCCTTCCCAACCATATTGAAAAGTGTAAAAAGAACTCTACAGTCCCCCTGTCAGGACTAGGACTTTTGTTCTTAGTGAATCCCTTTAGGAATTATATAACTTCCTCACTGGTACAAGGATTCTCAAGTATTTGTACATATTCTTCATATACTATCCTTGGAAAAAGTCTTACTGTCTCGATCTGTTCCTCTATGGTGTTTTTCCCAATGTCTTGGTAGAAAGAATTGAATTATCTCTGTGATTCTTTCTTTATAGCCTCCTTTCCATAGTGAACCTATCCTGACTCGTCCTTTATTTCCCATAAATGTTTTTTATTTCTTTTGTGACTAGAAAAATGGTGGAAAAACTTAGTGTTTTTTTCCCTGCATTGTATCCACAATGCCCTACTTTTTAGACGCCATCGTTCCTCCTCAAGAAACAATAATTTTTTATGTTCGGCCTCAAGTGATTTCAGACATGGATCAAATTCAAAATAGAGAACACCCTTTATATTTTTATTGTAGAGAAACACTAGCTTTGTTTCAATGTTTTCATAAGAGTGTTGTTCCATTAGTTTTATTTCAATAGTAGAGGCCTTTACTCGGGCCTTTAGCATTCTCAGATTCATTACAAGTCTCCTCTATTGATCTAAAAAGGATATAGAGAAGGCTAAGAACAACTCATAACTCGCAGAGGTAACTCAAGAAGCTCAGAATGGCTTCAGCAGATAGAGAAAGGGAAAAAATTAAAAGTTCCCAACACTCATTTAAAATGGCATGATTGCAAAGAGTGCATTGCAGGATTTCTAACAACGCAAATGACTAGTCAAACAGAGTCACGGATAGGAAGATATTTGTGGTCAAAGTTTTGGTCAACCTATCCCAGTCAGCAGGGATCAGTCAACATTCGTACTACTAACGTCAGCATCAGTACAGATGACATCATCATCTATAAAATAGACATGGAAAGCGCAGAGGGTGACACGTGTGATGATGACATCAACATGACGTCAGCATGATGACGTGGCAGCACAAGAGGCTGCCACGTGTCACTCATTTTTGGACTTTTTGGGCCAACATGTGGACCAATGAAAATTTTCCACATGGTATTCCATATAGAACATGTGGCATTTGTACAGTACATGGCAGGTTGACATCACAGGCTGAGCTGGAATTTGTACGACACAAGAAGGGCAACGTGGTAGGAAGGTGACATGGTAGGTTGGTTGTGCAAAAGAGGTGACATGGGCTAATGATTGGCTACCACATGGCCCAGTCATGGGATGCCACATGGCAGTGGGAAAATTCCCAATGATGACCAACAACTGAAATTATATATATATATATATATATATATATATATATATATATATATATTAAAATTCTGCCAAATCTGGGGCGGTTCTGTGAGACTGGCGACATATTCCAAACCACCCGCCATTTTAGTAGTCGCTCACCAAACTTGGAAAGCCAACCAAAAATATTTTGTAACTGTGTATTAAAATGGGATTCAGTGGGATCCAATCTTGGGACCTACCCCTAACCAACACCTTAATATAGCATCCACTAATCGATGTGTCAACCACTTGATTTATTCCTAACTGCCCACAAAATATTATTCAAAGCGGGTTTTTCCAGAGTATGAAGGGAGGAGAGTTTTCGATACCAGGGCACAAATTTCGAGACAAGCAATGCTTTTCGATATTTTTCCCAGTCATTCATTTGTAGAGGTAGGGCACAAAAACCAAGGCAGGGGTGTCTCCTAGGCATGAAAGTGCCAGACTCGGATCGAGGCATGGAGACAGTCATTTTTAGGTAATTCGATGCCCTGAACGCAGTGGTGATGTTTGTTTTCTGATACGATAAAATATTATGTAGATTCACTCCAGACTGAGGTATACTTTTTTATTTTTTCCAATTCTTTTGTGGAGTTAATTAAAAGGCCTACCCATTTGAGAGCAGGATCCAGAGACGTATTCCACTAGGGACGAACTCCGTTATCAATTTTTTGCATTCATATTGCATGCTTATGTCTCTTTCTTTTTGTGTTTTTTATTCTTTATGTTGCACTTTAGTTTATGCTCATTTAATACAATTCTTAATTAATTCACCGGACAAAAAAATTGCGGATCATATTGGTATCAGAGCAGTCGTCTTTGACTTGAATTGTTGAGTATGAATGATTACTAGGGCCAAGCATAAGCAGGGTCAAGGAAATATTAATACTTTCAATCCTGAAGTTGGTCATGCATCCTAAAGGAAGAAGATGAAAGAAGAGGAAAAGCGTGATGAACAGGAGAAAAACTTTCACATGGTCTTATATCACATGTCAGCCATGGTCGAGAAAATGCATGGATATTACAAGAAGAGGATGAAGAAGAAAGGGAAGAATAAGGAAGTATGATCTGATGATGATGCTTCGATAAACCAAGGGGTTGGAGGAGATCCTCTTGAGCCTCCATATTCACCTTCAAGTTATAGTTCTTCTTCCTTTGAGCACTCTCATCAGTCTCAACATTCTAACCATAAAGCCTCTTTTAAGAAACTGTTATTAAATCTTGATGTAAAGTTTTCTTTACCTATGTTTAATGGAGATGCTAATCCTGAAAAAATAGATAATTGAATGTGACATGTTGAAGTATATTTCTATGTTCAGCATATTGATGAAGAGGAAGTTAAAGTGCAATTGGATTCTCTTTTGTTGGAAGGCACTGCTCTCGTATGGTGGGAGAGCAAGCTTTGGGACAAGAGTAAGTATAGTAATATTATTTCCTCGCGGTTAGAATTTGAAACAGAGATAAGGAAGCAGTTCTATCCATTAGGGTATTTACATAAAGTGATTATGGAATGACAAACTTTGAGGTAGAGTAAAGGTCAAACTGTACAAAGTGTCACAGAATAATTTAGGAATAAAACTCTAGCTTTGAACATTCTCTTGGATTCTTATCAAACTTTAATGAAGTATATTGGCGCACTTCACAATTATATTTGTCATACTTTGATCTTGTTTAACCACACTAGTCTTGATGAAGTTTGTGTGCAAGCCACTCACCTTGAGAACAGGGGGAAACACGTTCAAGAATATCCCACGAAGAAACCTTCCAATTTCCCAAAAAATAATTTTAAGAATTTCAAAAGGAATGACAAGAAGACCGCTACAGTAATGAGAGAAGGAGGAAAACCATCTTGCACCCATTGCAAGAAGACAGTTCACAATGAAGAACAATGTTGGAAACTTCATCCAGAAAAGAAACCAAAACAGTTCAGTGGAAAGGGGAAGACAAATACCATTGCTACAGTGCAACAAGATCTTGGATCTGACTTAGGAGATGAAGGAAAGTTCACAACGGTTGTAGTACAAGGTAAATATTCCCTTCATGCTAGTTCAAGTTCCAATAATGAATCTCAAATTGATGAACGAAGCAGGAATGAGTTATTTCATATACGAGTTGTATATAAATAGACTAAGATAGATGCATTATTTGATTTAGGTTCCCAGGTAAACTTAATATCTGAAGTAGTTTTCAAGAAGATGGGTCTTGTAATGAAACCACATCCAAAGCCTTATCCTCTTGGTTGGGTATGTGATAGAGAAAAAAATTAATGTCACCAAACAATGTATGGTCAGATTTTCTATTGCTTCCAAGTTGATTGATGAAGTGGATTTGGATGTTGTACCACCTAATATATGTGGCAGAGTGTTGGGAAGTCCTTATCTTTATGGTAGAAAAGCAGTCTTCTTTCATCATGAGAAAAATTACCACCTTACTAAAGGGGGAGTGGAATATATTGTTAGAGCTCACATCAAGGGGTTAAATACGACACTTGTGAGTGCAGGTAAGATGAAAATACTCATAAGCATTAATAAGAGATATGTACTCGTGGTCGTTAAAGAGAAATATGTTGGGACATCTGATGCTTTCCAAGGGTTTGATCCATATCATAAAAAGGAATTATTTGATATTGTTTCTAAGTATGATGATATTTTTCAAGAACCAGATGGATTACCTCCTAAGAGGGAAATACAACATGAGATGCATTTTCAGCAGGATTCTCCTCTTTCTAATGTGGGCATGTACATGATGTAAATTGTGGAGATGATAGAGATCAAGAAGCATGTAAAGGGATTATTGGATTAAGGGGTCATCATGCCCTGTTCATCTCCTTGTGGTTCTCCGATCATGATGGTGCCAAAGACGGATGGCACATGGGAAACGTGTGTCAATTACCAGTCCCTAAATAAAATCACGGTGAAAAATTGATACCCTCATCCTCGTATAGATGATTTACTTGATCAATTGAAGAATGCTATTTATTTCACTAAGTTATATTTTCACAGTGGATATCATGAAATTAGAGTTGCAGAACAAGATGCATGGAAGACTACCTTTAAAACCAAACAAGGATTGTTTGAGTGGTTAGTTATGTCGTTTGGGATTTGTAATGCTCCGACAAATTTCATGTGTTTGATGAATGATGTATTTAGACCTTTCCTAGATGACTTTGTGATTGCGTATTTAGACAACATTCTTATTTTTATTGGGACTTGGGATGAACATGTAAGGCATGTAAAACAAGTATTGGATACTTTGCAAAGGGAAAAGTTGTATGTAAAAATGTCTAAATGTGAATTTGGCAAGAGTGCACTTGTATACTTAGGTCATATCATGGGAGGAGGACAATTGAAGATTGATCCTTCCAAAATTGTTGTAATTGTAAATTGGCCTGAGCCAAAAAGTGTGATCGAGATCCAAAGCTTCTTAGGTGTAGTCCAGTATTGGAGGAGATTCATTTCAAACTTATCCTTTATAGCAACTCTTTTTCATGCCTTAACTAGTGTGAAGAACACTTTTGATTGGGAAGGAAAGAAACAAAAAGATTTTGATACTTTGAAGCAGAAGATTAGTATTGCACCAGTATTAGCACTTTTGAATCTTCAACAAACTTTCGAGATCAAGACAAATGCCAACGGGTATGCTATGGGTGCATTATTGATGCAATATCGTAAGCCTGTCTATTACCACTCTGATAATTTTAACCAAGCTATTGTTAACTATCTGAAATATGATAAAGAGTTATATGCATTAGTCCAAAGCATAAATAAATGGAAGCATTACTTGTTTGGGAAGGAAACAATCATACATACAAATCACCAGCCCTTACATTATCTTCAAGCACAAACCAAACTGCAACAATATCAACACTACAGATTAATGAGTTTTCTACAACAATTTCATTTGGTAATCAAGTACAAGAAGGGTACAAGTAACAACGTAGCCGATATGATTTTTAAACCTCCTATTGTTGATTTTATTATTTTGAACAATACTTCTTTATCTCATGATAGCTATGTAGAACAATATGTCATTGATGAATATTTTAAAGAAGTATATGAGAAGGTAACCCATAGTGCACAAGTAGAGAACTATTGGTTGCAAGGAAAATTAATCTATCATCTTGGGAAACTATGTATTCCTACAAGTGAATGAGTCCATGTAATACAAGAAGCTCACACTTCTCTTGTGTCTAGGAATTTTGGGGTAGGAAAAACTATGGCTCATTTGCAGAGGTTTTGTTACTAGCCTCAAATAAAAGAAATTGTAACTAAATATGTAAAGGTGTGTGTGATGTGTTCTACTTGTAATCCCACTAATACAAAATTGGGTCTATACTCACCACTTCTTGTTCCATCCCATCCATGGGAAAAAATTTTCATGGATTTTGTAGGGGGTTTACCAATGACCAAAGGGGGTCATGATTATTTGTATGTCGTAGTGGATAGGTTCAACGAGATGTGTATCTTGATGCCTTGTAAAAAGCACTTCATTGCTGAGAAGACTTATAATATCTTCTTTTAGTATGTTTGGGTTCACTTTGGGTTACCCACGTCCATTGTCTCAGATCGAGATACTCAATTCCTTGGGGATTTTCGGACTAGCTTGTGGAGAGTGATGGATACCAAATTGAAGAGGAGCACTTTTTTTCATCCACAGACTGATGAACAAATAGAGGTGGTAAACAAAACAATTGTACTTGTTCTTCGAGGATACTGTAGAAAGTATCATAAGTTATGGGATGAGCCGATACCATATGTACAACATGCCTATAACTAATCTTTACATTTATCCACTCATAAATAACATTTTACGACATGTTTTGGGTACCTACAAAAGGTTCCTTTGGACTTGATGTATGGGAGATATGTCGATGTGAATGAAGAACGAACAAAGGACAGAGCCTGGAAGTTCATCCATAGGATTCGATAGATACACCAGGAAGACAGTGAACATTTGGAGATGCGTCAAGCACAGTATAAAGCTCAACATGACAAGCACAAGGTTGATCGTCAGTTCCAGGTTGGAGACCATGTATGGATTCACATTAGCAAGGAACGATTGAAGGGTGAAGCGAAGAAACTAAATCCTATTCAATATGGACCCTTCACTATCTTGGAAAAAAGAGACACTAATGTTTTTTGTTTAGATCTTCCACCTTATATGAAGATTTAGTCTATCTTGAATGTAGAGAACTTCAAAATTTTTGAGCATCCCATGATCTTAGATCAGGATGAGGAAGTTTCAATACCTTTAGTTGATGAGTTTTCACCTGAGTACTTGGATGCGTTACAGGAAGATATCATCATGGATAGAAGAATGAAGACTTCATGCAGGGGTGATGTTGATTATCTTTGAGTAGGCTTAAAGGGCACACATCAAGCAAGGAAAAGTGGATTGAGAAGGACAGAGTGAGGGGAATCTTCCCTCACTTACCAGTTGACTTATGAAAGATTTTGGTTGTCTAAAAAGATCTCAGTGGGAAGGTGTGATCCAAAAAGGATCAAAAGAAGGCTAAGAACAACTCAGAATTCATAGAGGCAACTCTGGATGCTTATAATGTTTTAAATAGATAGAGAAAGGGAAAAAAATCAAAGTTCCAAAAACTCAGTTAAAATGGCATGATCGAGAAGAGCGCGTCACAAGATGTATAACAATGCAAGCGACTTGTCAAACGGAGTTACGGATCGAAAGATATTCATGTTCAAAGTTTTGGTCAACCTAGCCCAGTCAGCAGGGATGAGTCAACATCCATACTGTTGACGTCAGTATTAGTATAGATGACATCATCACCCATACAACATATGTGTCAAGTGCAAAGGGAGACATGTGTCATCATGACGTGGTAGCACGAGAGGTTGCCACATGTCACTCTTTTTTGGACTTTTTGGGCTAACATGTGGACCAATGAAAAGTTCCCATGTGGCAGTCTGTACAGGACTTGTGGCATCCGTACACTATGTGGCAGGCTGACATGGAATCTATACGACACATGCATGGTGATGTGGCAGGCTGACCGTGCAAAAGAGGTGTTGTGGGCCAATGATTGGTTGTCATGTGGCCTAGTCATGGAATGCCATGTGGCAGTGAGAAAATGACCAATGGAATCCAACAAACGAAATTATATATATATATATATTTATATTAAAATGCCGCCAAATGTAGGGCGGTTTCACGAGACTGACGACATATTCCAAACCATCCCCTATTTTAACAGCCGCTCGCCTAACTTGGCAAGCTTGCCAAAAATCAACTGTAACCATGTATTAAAAGGGGAGTTTGCAGGATTTGATCCTGGGACATCCATCTAACCAACACCTTAATATAGCATCCACTAACTAGTGCGCCAACCACTTCATTTATTCCTAACCCCCCACAAAATATTATTTAAAGGGCGTTCCGCTAGAGTACGAAAGGAGGAGAGATTTCAAGACTAGGGCATGAATTTCGAGACAAGGCATGATTTTCAAGATTTTTCCTAGTTATCCATTTGGAGAGCCAGGACATGAAAATCAAGGCAGGGGTGTCTCTTGGGCCTAAAAGTGACAGACTCAGATCAAGGCATGGAGACAGTCAGTTTTAGGTAATTCGACGACACGAACGCAGTGGTGATGTTTGTTTTCTAATCTGAGCAAAGATTCTATAGTTTAACTCCATAATGAGGTATACTTATGTATTTTGACCAATTATTTTGTGGAGTTAATTAAAAGGCCTACCCATTTTAGAGCAGGACCTGGAGACGTAGTCCACCAGGGACAAACTTCGTTATCAAGTTTTTGCATTCAAACTGCATGGTTATGTCTCTTTCTTTTTAAGTTTTTCCTTCTTTATGGTGTACTTTAGTTTATGCTCATTTAATACAATTCTTTAATAAGTCATTTGATGAAAATATGCCATATCATCTATTCTCCCTCCTCCTCTTTTGCTCGTTGTGAGGTCCACACCTCTCGAAGCAGAGTAGAAAAAGTCTCTTCTTGTAAACAGGCTGGATTGAATTTGAACGGGTGAGCANAGCAAATGGAAAATATCCCATGTCTAGTTGGAACAAAGCATGAGCATGATCGTAAATCTAAGGATATTACACCCACGATCTAGATCTATTTGATGCAAGAAGGGTAGCATCTTATGCAAACACTTTTTCTAATACTTTTTGAATTTCATCCACACCACTTCTACCGTGTCTCCACGTTGGTACCACCTCCACTGGCTGAATATCAACAAGATGGTTTTTAATGAAAATCTCTTTGAAAAAGTTTGCCAAAGGATCTAATAAAGCTAAAACTCCCCACACCTCTTCATTACTAGTGGTAAAGTTCAAATCCCTTGCTATAATTAGAGCACCCTGTGCTAACAATCCATTTGAATCCATGTTTTCCCAAAACTACTTCCGCATAGAGCACGGACCATAAACATTTAAAAAATAAATCCTTCTTTTATCAAATAAACCAAAACCTGTCAATAAAATTCCACCATAACCTAGGAAAGGATTTAAATAGAAAATGTTTGGGTCCCATGCCACCAGAAGTCTACCGGACTTCCCTACTAAAATGACAACACAGATCAACCAGTTAGGACATAAAAAAATCATGAAAAATCTAGCCTTATCATCAACAACCAGAGTCTCTTGGAGAAAAATAATATCCGACCTGGTTTTGGAGAGGAGTCTTCGCACAAATTGTAATTTTAGGGGACCTCCTACCCTTATAATACTCAAGGAGAGGAGGATCATGATTTATCCCTTGCTATGGATTTCATGCCTCTAAGTTCCCCCAATTCATGATTAGATGTTAATTGTTGAGTAGAAAAGGTAATATTAGTCCCCACCTTCTTGCCTACACTCCTAGTTTTAATTGGAGAGATCTCCAACCCCAATCCTCACAACTAAAATAAGTCCCTCCCTGATCCTTCCCCTAAACTTGTAGTCAACCCAATGGCTTCAGTATCCTCCTCTCCGTATAAGACTTCATTTCCCAAGAAAGTCGATAAGGGTATAGAACTAGAAGCCTCCCTATAGGAAAAAAGCAGTGATGCTATCACATTATCCAGAGTGTGTTCATCCAATGGAGGGCTGTGTGTCTATAGTTCCATACTGGGCCTTTCCACAGTGGTCATAGTGGAAGGTTCTACAGGTATAGAATCATTTGTAAATGTAGACACAGAGCTAAAAGAAGACCTATCAATTTCGGGGTTTGTTCCTATAGGGTTAGTAAAACCTGAGGTTCCATAGTCTAGTTTAGGAGAGGGGACAGATTCCAGTGGGAAAATACTATCCAAAATATCACGTTCCCATGATGTTAAATAAAAATACAATGCTAGACAATATGTCTTGAGATTACCTATGGAAATGTCGACAGTAGAACCTAGACTATCTTCGGTGCTCCTAGCTATTGGTCCCCCAACTCTTGCAAGTCAACCTCATTCATCTACAAATCCTTAGTTAAAGCTTCCATGGATTCCTCTGAGTCTAATACCCCAACCTCTTTCTAGTAGTGTTCTTACGAAGGTGACCAGTCCATCTACAGAGAGAACAACAAAAATGTATACCCATATAATCTAGTCTCTCAACAGTTAACTTCCCCCGCCAGTCAATTTCTAGCATCTCCAAAGGACCCACACGGATATCCAACTCGACAAGGACCCATGAAATTCTCTTATCCTTTGAAAGAAAAATTGCTTCATCGACCCTTATGAAGCATCCCAATAGGTTCCCAATTGCCTCTAGTGCTTTTTTATTCCATAGTTGGATCAGAAGGCTAGGTAGTAAAACCCAAACATGGTGGAAACTGAAATATTCAGTGGTCAGGTCGAAACGGGTGTGCCATCTCTTCAAAATAATTCTCTCACCCTCGAAATCCCATAATATACCAAGGATAAATGTACAGTCCTTAAAATTTTTGAACACTAGGCCGAACCAACCACGTGGGAGAGTCAATAACTCTGGTGCATAACCAATGAGCGGAACCCAGGTTTTCTGCATCCACTCATGGAAAGGAATATTTCACCGTGCACTATGTGTGAACCTCTGAACCAGAGCACAGAGGGATAGTTGGAATCACTCCTCTAACCCCACATCTACGCCCATTGTCAAATGACACTTCATTTTTTTTGGCTTCTAGAATCGAGTGCTCCTCTTGAGATAACCTTCCTTAACATGTAGACTACCCCTCTCTGTCATCTCATACTATAAACCACCCTGCACACGCTTCACCTCAACCTTCGGTCCCACTACCGAGTAATTTATACCTTGCTCGATACCCCGAATAGTATAGAAAGACGGTACCTCTCAGCCCAAACCAATAGCAGTCTAGTTCTGAAAACGCTAGCAACCTCCATGCTGAAATGGCGATATGTGCATCCTGGAGTTTTGTTTAGTGGTAAAGTTTGGTATGGTGTTCACAGGAGGAGTAGTGTGATCATAATGTCTACACCCACCACATTTATTTTTGCAAATATCATCCACCGAGGTGAATAGACCCTCCCGCTCCCATACCTCCTTGTCAACCACACCCATGAGTGTGCTCGACCTCATAATTCATTCTGAAGATCCCTCCAACCTTCTAAAAATTTCCACCAGAAAACTTCGTTTCATGTCTGACAGGCCTGACCCTAGTATTGATGCAGAAGTAAAGACATAAAGGATCGTATGGTCAATTATAAAGGACCCTATCAAATCCAGAGGTGTTGCCCTATAGAATGGCAGGTACAACCCACTAGTGAACAACATGCAATGTCAAAGTTCCACCAAATGAAAGGATTCTAGTGCCAAAATAAATTGTGAGCCACCTCGTTAATGCATTCCTGCAAGCTAAAACGTAGCTCCATCTCCCTAACATCCTATAGGCCCCAACCAAGTCTAACACCCAAAGTTTGATAACCCGCCTCCATTAAACTTGCACTTCAAAACTCATCAAAACTTGCAGCTTGAGACTTGCCAAATACCATCAAAACCTATCCGACCTGAGAGTTTCATTTTCCACAACGAATCTACCCACTCTGACACTACTTGCAATCATCCAAACCACTTATATCTACAACATCTCCAAACCTAATAGCCTTGTAGTTGAGTTGTTTCTTTTTCATGGTTTCTTAAGGCTTCATCATACACACCTTTGGTTTTCAACCAAACTTCACAAGTCTTGATACCATAAAAGACGAGAATAATAGTAACGTCATTCAGCATCCAATGAAAATAATTCATCATGAGTTGGATCTCATCGAGGAACCATTTTGTTTTCTAATGCATTAATTACTTAATACATTACAATATACGTTTATGTATTAATGCCATCCATACTCATGGTCATGGTCAACAATGGTTATCTATGGACAACAATTATTAAACATGGTTAACCATTGTCGACCATGGTCCACCATGGTCAACCACACTCAACCATTGTCATGGTCAACCATTATTAACCACGATCATGGTAATCCAAGGTCAACCACAATTAACCATGGTCATGTTCAACTAAGGTCAACCATAATTATCCATAGTCATAGTCAACCATAATTAACCATGTCAACTGTAGTTAACCTTTTGCTTTGAAAGTCAACCAAGGTCTACCAAAGTTAACCATGGTCATGGTCAACCATAAGAAACCGTGGTTATGCTCAACTACAGTCGAAATGGTCATTGTCAATTAATATATTAAAAGTTAATAATATATTTATTAAGGTAGTAATACTTAATAACGTATTATTAAAATATTAATACTTTTTAAATGTTTATTAATTTTTGAGTTTGTTAATAATATTAATAAATACATTATATTGATGTATTATTACTTTAATAATGCATTATTTATCTATATGTTAATACTTTAGCAATGTATTAAGGTATTAATTGATTAATACATTATATTATTAAAATATTAGTATTTATTATGTTATATCAATGTACATTATTACTTTAGTTTATACATTACATTAATGTAATAATGTATTTTTAATGTATTACTACTTTAGTAATGTATTTATTAATTCATTTAATGTATTGAATGCATTTGATGTATTCATTAATATATTTAAGATTTATGATTTAATGATCATAAAAAAAAACCCATGGTAAATGCCAACATACAATTATGATCATTTTTAATTAATGTATAAATACTTAATATTGTATTATTAATGTATTACTTTATTAGAGTATTAATACTTTAATCATATAAATTATTAATAATATATTAATGTATTAATTAACTAATTAATATTTTTTAACATTATTATTTTAATTAGTTGTTGCTAGTAATAACATGTTTGTATTTTACTACCTCGAATGAGAAACTGAAATATCGTATGTGATTTAATACAATAGGGAGCCTGCCTACCCTTCTATCCATTCTTGTACGACCGAAGGGAGTGGGTATGCCACCTAGAGTGACGAGCTACTTGGCCACACACAAGGAAGGATCGTTAGATCCCATGAGGGAAGGGAAGGTTATCCCCTTTAGTGCTAAAGCACACATTAATAAATTGAGAAAGAAGGGAGAAATACATGAATAACAACCAACACCTTCAAAATTAGTGACACCTTCAACATCAACTCAAGGTACTTAGGTGTAAATGCCTGGTCTGCAGCCCCCATGGAAACATAACCATTTTAGTTGTTCATAATAGCTCTACAGTTTGCACAACACCAGTCTTATTCAGAAATTGTAGTTGATCCTCCCAATATTGGTAGTGAGGGAGTCCAGACCTTGGGGAAGCAAAATGAGATCTAGAAGAGTGGGGTGGTGAATGCAGTGACAGGGTCTGAGTATGCAGAATTTGGTAGCAAAAACACCATCATATCATTGTATTTTTCTTATTATCTATGTAGTTAACAACTCTGCAGTTTGCACAACATCACTCTTATTAAAAAATTGCAGTTGATCCTCCCAAGATTGGCAGTGAAGGAGTCCAAGCATTGGGGAAGCAAACTGATATCTGGAAGATGGACGGTGAACGGTGTGGCACGATCTGAGTATGTAGAATTCAGTAGAAAAAAGGTCATCATATTAGTGTAGGTTTATTATTATCTCTGTAGTTAATTAAATGTAATTCTATTTTATAGAGACTTATGACATTATTCTATGTATGGTTTCTATGTTTGGTGATACTCTTGAATTTGGTTTCTATATTTGGTGATACTTTTGAATTTGCAGTTGTAGAAAAAATTTGCTACTAAAGTTGTAGCATTAAACGATGATAGTGTTGGGCAGCGAAAGAAAAATAAATCATAAACAAGTAAGATTAAACCGAGAACAACAAACTCACAATTTACACAATGATTTATGTGGAAACCTAAAATGGAAAAAAACTACATGCAATGATAATCGATATTCTTATTATTCAAGAGAGAATTACAATAGCCAACCTAGACATACAACGATCCTCTCCTCTCATACACACAACACCTCAGTATTGCATCTTGCTCTTACACACTCACTACAAATTGCACTCTCACCTCTATGGGTATGCTTGTATATATAACATCTCTCAAACATTTAGACTAACAGATTATAATTAGATCCACCAGTTACACAATCTGTTCACAAAATAGTGCATGCATGTGCATTCCTAATATAGTTACATGCATGTGCATGTGACCGCATGGAAAATTAGTTGGCATATTTCCAACAATTTCCACCTTGACAAAGATTTACTTGATATATCACCTTAATTGATTCGTCACATTTACTACAAGCCAATAAAAGCCAAACACCATCACAGTTCCACAACTTCTCTAACAATATTGTTACGTGAACATGTCTACATGATTCACTCCAGTATGGACCATTCTACCTCCATCAAAAACTTGTCTTATAAACTAATGCACCCATCCCATTTTGATACGCTGGAATGTTAGTCAAATGAACAACACTTTTACCACCACAAAACACCACATTGTGTACTTGTCCAAACTTACCCAATAGATCCTTGCATTCTTTCAAGACATAACCTGAGGTAGATCTCCTCTTGTACAAATCTCATGAATCATAACCATAGACTAAATCACTGCAACCACTATAGGTGATCTTTGTGCTTTTGTGTTTGAAGCATCCATTTCCATTCTCTTCACTTGGTTTTCCATGTGTTTACTGGCAACACCAACTGCATGTGAAATGATGACCATTTCCCATCGCAATCATCAAACTTCCTACTAACATATAATGCTTGAGACATATAACCCTTTTCTTCTTCATCAGTTGGGACATAAACCTGAAGAAAACTTACAATGGAAATCCAAAGGGATTTTACCAGTTTCACATTATTCATACCGAATTTCTTGAGTATCTTCACCACATACTTCTATTGTGATAACCAAGCTTACCATATTTCCAGTTTTTATGTATTTCCATGCCCAAGATTTATTTTTCTTCTCCCATATCCTTCATAACAAAGGTCCTAACCAACTGAGCCAACCTGTTGAACTCAACCATGCTTGTGCTCGCAACAAGCATAACATATTACATCAAGATAATGAATATACCATAAAATCAATGGTTAAACCCACTTCTTGTAAAATCTGGCTCACCATGAAGGAATCAAACATCTTGTACCATTTTCCTGGCATGCTTTAGGCCATACATTGATTCTTGAGTTTGAAAAAAAATCTTCTGTTGAGATTTTGAACTAACCTTTATGGTTGTTCCATATACATCCCCTTATCCAAAAAACTCCATGTAAAACAATTTTAGCATCTAGTTGTACTAACACAACTAGTGCTAACACAACATGAATAGAAACACGCTTTTAACAACTTGTGAGAGACTTTCATGGAAATCAATACCTTCCAAATACCCTTCTGCTACCGGTCATGCTTTAAAACTTTCATCTTTTGCGATGTTTGATTTTATAAAAGGAGATTCATCAAACAATGCATCTCCATCCATGATTATTTTGTGGATAGTATGATCCCACATTCTGCATCCCTTAACATCATCACCATATCAAAGATCTATCTGTTTGTTCTGGGTCCTACTTAGAATGATGATAAAAACATAAACATCATAACCAAATAATTTCACATTTGAGTAATCACCAGATGACCTGTTCATACCTCTTCCTGAATCTTCTTGCCTTTTGCAACCGGTGGTGACTGAGTTACTAGATACCACAATCGCTTTTTTCCACAACTATTGCCGCAACTTGGCATTATTGAACATGCTTATGCAATCCCAGCTTCCTTGCAATACTTTCCAAGTTCCATGGATATGAACATACCTTCATCATATATTCTCAAATAGTTGATTGAATTGCGAACACATCAACCTTTCTACAGACCCACATTTCTAACTTGTACACACTGCTTCAGCTTGAACTTTGCATTCAAAAAAACCTTGAACAAATCCGGCCAAACCAACCCAACTGAGCCTTTGTTTCTCACCTCCAAGGACTTTACACTAGATTCTTAGTGCTCCACCTTAACATGAACATTCCCTTAACCAAATTCAGCCAAGCTGGCCAAGTAAGCTTTCACTGCTTACCTCCAGGTCTATTTACAATGGAGTTTACCACTCCTTTTATAGGCTTCGTTACATGCAATCCATGGACACAATACCATGGGATACCCAAAAAACATGCGCAAAAAAAAACACATCCTTTGACCTAAAAAACCAGATTTAACTCATTAACTTTTTCACTGAGTCAAGGTTAATCCAACATACATGACCCCCCACATATTAAATCTACCTAAATCTATGTCTAGACTTTTCATAGGTTACCCAATAAACCAGGGGTATGCATGCCTATCCAGTTCTTATAGACGTATGGCCATTTACATGGAATCAATAATTTTTACAACTCCAAGATAAATACGTTTTTTTTTCCTTTCACAGTACCTCAACCATCACAGCTATTATTGTTGTCTTGTTATTTGAGTAAATCGTGCATCTTGAGGTTCCATAACTCAAGGTTATTCTTTCCATTGAATTTCTCCACCTCAAACTTAGAACTCTACACTTTATCTATTAGAAAAAACACCCAAACCAAGCTTTATAAAACTCGGCCTTTAAAAAAAATGGAAGAACAATGATATATTCAAGGTTGAACACCAAAAAATTTGATAAAATAAATAAATAAATTATATATTTACCTTAAAACCTTTTCACTAGCAAAAGAGGTTCACCTTTTAAGCAAATATTATAACATCCACTCATTCATTCTTCTAATAATGTATCCAAAAAATTGGTTTACATGAACTTTTATAACTTCGGTTCCATGCATAAAAAGTCCATTTTCATACCTTGACTTTCCAAACACTGGTTATCGCTCAATGCATATACCTGGTGTTATTTGCATTCAAAACTTTAAATTAAATGACGTTTCTCCCTTTGTAAGGCGTGATCAACAATTATCACCAATTATTGCCCAGATCGAGTAGCACACTGTGTGAAGAAAAAGGCATTATCACACCTACTATCTAGCCGACGGTGTGATGATACATCAATATAGCTCCTCCCGATTTCCATGCTTGGATCTTGTAGGAATTCGTCCTCACACACCAGATGTCATCCAACTCAACTCGTTCGCTCTGATACTCACTGATTGGATTCTCTTTTCTTTCGTTCTCAGATCTTTCAACTTCGAGTTTTGATACCACTTGTTAGGAAGCCTGAGGAAAAAACCGAGAAGAACAAATCCACAATTTACATAGTGATTTATGTGGAAACCCAAAACAAGAAAATACCATGGGCAATGATAATCACTATTCTTATTATTTAAGGGGGAAATACAATAGCCAACCGAGGCATATAACTATCATCCTCTCATCTCATACACACAACACGTTAGTCTTGCGTCTTGCTCGCACACAATCACTACACATTGCACTCTCACCTCTATGGGTATGCCGATAGATAGAATAACTAATTATAATTAGATCCACTAGTTACACAATATGTTCACAAAAGAGTGCATGCATGTTTATTCCTTTAATATAGTTGCATACATGTGCATGTGACCACATGGGAAATTCATTGACATGTTTCCAATAGATAGGAAGACAATTTTTCTTGAATTTTCATTTACAGAATAAATGTACTACTGTCAAGAAAAATAGAACACATACTCGATGATTTGATATGGGAAACCTTACAAATAAATAGGCTAGGAAATCCTATAACAAACGCCTACCTTTGTCGATCTGAAAACAACCTAGAAGCTATAAATGAATACAACTATAACAACCCTGAAACCAGCTCTAACAAATAGTTGATATTTCGACATTATTCCAACACTTCCCCTTAATGGAGAAATGGATTCTCAACACTCCAAGTATTATGAATAATATGCCTGCTGGTCTAAGTCTCAACTAGGCTTACATCATCACAACATAACTTTAACAATTGACTCATCAACTGTGCTTTCATCTTGGCCTTCTTGGTTGTTGTAAGATGTTTGTCCTTCTTTTTGCATTTCCTGCTCCAAATTTGAAACACTTTAACTCTTGTTTTCTACTCCATTGCCATTCTTGTGTATCTCTTCTTTCTCAACCTTGATTTTTGGTTAATGTTCTTTGTCTTCAACATTGCTTCAAGTTCTTGGAATATGATTTCATTTTTAATACTTGAAGATTCTACAAAATTCTTATAAGTGGACTTTTGTTTATCTTTCTGAGTACAATCAACAATGTCCTGCTCAAGGAATTGTTGCAACATTAGCTCATAGTAATACTTTATTTCTTTAGGACTCCACTTCATAAAAAATGACTCAATTTCTATATCTGTAATGTAGTCATCTTCTTCTTCAGTGTCCATACAGTCTTCATCATAATGTAATGTTTCTTTGCATTCATCACAATATGGCTTTTGAAACCATTCCTTAATAAGTTTTAATTATTCATCAAACTTATCTCGCACTTCACCTAAGCACTAAACATCACATTCTTCCTTATTAAACCCTGCACACTCAAAAGCATTCATTAGAATGTCAAAACAATTTTTGCTATTTTCATTTTTCTCTTCTAAGAGAGTTTTATGATTTTTCTCCTCTTCATCTTCCTTCTCTACAACAATAAAGTTGTCTTCCAGTTCATTTGTGTATGCAAGTGGACCATTCTTCTCACCAAACAACAAGTCATCAATAAGATGTTTCTCATGCATCAATTTTGACCACTCTTCATTAGATGAATTGTCTTCATCAAATCTGACTTCATATGTCTCTCCTTCAAATAGATCTTCCTCCACAAGGTTTTCAGTCTCATGAGTGGTTTTACAGTTGTCTTCATCAAATTTAATGCACTCCAGTTCATCAACAATCTGAGTTGTTGAATTCATCAAATTACTACATATTGCATTAGTAGTTTCCTCATTATCACAGATTACTTCATTGGCACTGTCTTCATTAACCATTGCAACTTCAATACTACCATCTTCAATCTCTATTTCAGCTACAATTTTTTTAACACAATTATCATTTTCAACATCAATATCTTCATGAAATTCAACATCCTCACTCCACTTCTTCATTTCAAGAATATCCCAAAATATTTTTGGGCTACTCACTTCACCAAATTCAAGGAAAATACTAGACAATATGTTTTCATCCACTACTGATATAATAAGTTGTAATGCCATTTCACCTCTTCTCTTATCATAGAAATTGACACTATCTTCCTGATCATAATGCAGTAAATCTACTAACCATAGCAATTTTTTTATTTTAGTTGCCTAAGGTTCATAATCTATACTTGAGAAGAATGGCAGATTTGGCATCACGATTTCATATAATTCATCAAATTCTTCATTCATATCTAGCTCAACATTATGCTCGTCAAACACAGGTTCTACAGCTAGAAACACATCATACTGATCTGGAAAATGTAATAACTCTTCATGTTGATTCTTCCTCCACATGTGTTTTAGCTCTCTCCCAAGTTGTTTAATTCTCCTTTGCTTACCCATGAGAGTAGAAAGCAACTTCACTCTCTTCTCATGTCACCCACAATTTCTAACAAGTAAAGATAATTTTTTCAATAGAAGTAAGTACCTTTATGCAGAGCGCCTCTTATACAATGCTAGACTGAAAAGGTAATGCAATGGTGTAGATTTGAAGCGATATCACAAATTTCTGAAAAACAAAACTTCACACCAACTACGAGCAACTGCCGAGCCATTTACATTATAAAGCAAGGTTTTGGCGAGCTGCGGATTTAGTTGAGAATGAGAAATATGCAATTCCTCTCATTGCAATATGAGCCTTCTAGTGATGATTTGTACTTTCGTCCACCGACACTAGGTGTCATGGACCATCTTGAAAGCCTTCACTAGTGATGCAAATTAGCAAATCCTCCCAAATAATGTCGACTCTATTTAAATTGGCAGCGCTCTCCCAAATGTCGTGTCTCTTCACTAGAAATGGTATCTCTATGTCAGCGACGAATTCACTGCAATCCACTCATATACAAGAAATTTTAATGCACCATATCTATTATCTCCAATCCGTCACACATCCCACGACTTCACTATAGTCTTGCAAAGCAGCAATATCAGCATGCAGTCTCTCCAGATAGTAGTCTCAGTGCTATCTCCAACAGCGATGGAAAACTCCGATGATTATAAATTGAATTAGACATCACTCCAGCGATTCAGCTCTATGGCCCTCTAAGCATGTGCGCAACATTCCATGTAGGTTTTATGGAAGGAGCAGTTTTGATACCTCTCTCCACGCAGACAAACAATTTCTTCTTCATGGGAAACCTTCACACACTTGTCCACACTAAAACAACGACTTCTTCACGTATTCAATGTGTTGCTCCACCTCAAGCAATGGCCTCTGATTCACCTCGACCAATTTCCCTCCACGCAACCTCTTAGCAAAGAGTTTCATAGATCTTGCTCACATTCTGATCTATCAATAATGCACAACACACACTCCACGGTAGCATAGGATAAGCACACGCAGCTTCCCCACAACACCAAGTGATCCAAATTTGGCCTAATCTTCCTCTCTTCCTTCTATGTGGTCGACCTCTGTAGCGATCCAAGCAATCTGTATAAGTGCATGCCTCTTGTTTCATTCAATGATCCTCTCACTACAAACTTCGTTGTAATGATCCCAAGCCCAATTCTGGCTTGGAATCACTAACTACCACTAGTTTGTCGATGTGCAGGTGTTTATTGAGTTATTAAGTGCATACAAGATTCATTCAACACATGAAGATCATCATACATTCAAGATATAGAAGCACAAACAAGATCTGACCCTTTTATTATAAGCAATGTAGGATCAATACAATAGATGGCCGATTTGGCATAAACCTCAGATGGCCGTACAAACAACAAATATGAGCTTCTACAAAATGCTCCCGACAATACAAAAGAAGCCTCTAAAGGCTGGATAAGTAATGAATACTAGTATCAAGAAGATATGAATGTCAAACACTCCAACTAGAGAGTGCCATGCTCCAAGTGGAGATTGAAGCCCTCGATAATTCGGTCCTGATGGAAGAATGCTCCAAATGAGCCCAAACTCGATCAAATAATAGATCAGGGTAGTGGGAGCCTCCTCATGAAGTTTCAAACCTAACGTCCAAGGCAAACCTCTCCAACTGCAGAATCTTCTAAGATAGTTTCATCCTCCTTAATAGCTAAGTCGATCCCTCCTCAATGTTATGGCATGCCCTTGCTGGAAATTCCTCAACAGTATGACCCTGATGTCTTCTGAAGCTTTAGAAGGAAATATACTGAAAATAGAATGGTGTGGAGGAATATTGCATCCCCGATATCAAGTTGTGGAACAAGGTGAGTGGATATTTCACCACTGAGTTTCTCACAAGGGTTTGTGGAGAAAACCCCCAAACTGAATGCTCAAAGCACTAACAAGAAATATCCAAATCAGAATGAGTAATAGGTGCACCCCAACCTCTTACATATACTTTTCCTTCTAATTCTCTGTTGAGTTAGGTTAACTCCCAGGGTTAATCTTCTATTCTTCTGTTGAGTTATCTTTTACTCCTTT
>SNQJ01S0009774.1:137401-168047 GCA_010110895.2 Picea sitchensis | reverse complement strand
GTTTCTCACAAGGTAAAACATCCTTGTGGATAATATCAAATAAGTTTACATAATCTGGGAATAATCCCAAAATCACCTAAACTAAGGAAATAAAATGCAAGTGAAATCCTTAAGATATCCTCCAACTGTTCCTCATATCTATTTCCAATTCGAATTTTCCTGGAACAGAACACAAAGCTCAAATTAGAAGGATATTTTATTAGGAAAACAATAAAAATTTGACTTTACAGACTTAGCTATAGAATCATCTGATTCTGTAGCTAGTCAAAAATAGCCAACAGGACTCGATATAATCAAATAAAATCAAATCCAAAACTAATTACTAATAATTCCATTATTCCTTAAATCAAACCAAATTTAAAAGAATGCAATCAAGACAGGGTAGGAATGCTCTGTTTTTCCAATTGACATAAGATCGAATCAAATCTTAACAAGATTGTTTCATGAATGTAATCGATGGTAAACCAAATCATATGAGATACAAAACAATCATTATCGATTTGCATAAGATTCATATCGTTTAATTCACTGCCAATATAGAAATCTTATCACGATTTTATGCGTAACCATATCCATAGAATCCAGCCCCAGAGTTCATTCGCTGAGTTTCGAATAGTTCACAGGTATGACCAAAAACAATGGTTGTAACTATCATTGACCAATTATAATCACAACAACAGATTGATATCACTTAGTTAAAAGCACGATGCATAAATAAATTCCATTGTAATCGGATAAAATCAGATCGACTCAAAATTCTTCACACAGTCAATGGACAGAGACGTGATAAAATCGACAAAATTCATGAACTGGTTAATAACCGACACCAATCTTTATCAAGTTAATTATAGAAACAATATCGATACCCTGAACAGAATCCAATTCAAACAATAATGAGAATCGAATTAGTTGCAAACCGTATATGTATCAACAAAACAACATCAGATTTGGTCGAAAGACGTTGAAAATAGTTAACCCATTTATCAATTACATTCAGATAAAACATAATCATTTCAAATCGTAGCATTGACTGTATCGCAAAATGGGAATACCAACAACAGCCTATTTTTAACAACTTCACTTATCAACAGAGCATTCGACTGAAGTTAACTTTGAACAATCATATCTATCCGACGATCCATCGAATCGAAAACAAATCCAACTGAATCTTAAACCATAACAAAATTTTTACAGCAGAGCATGCTTATGTAACAGAGCAAGTGACATATGTACACAGAGTGTAATATAAATGAGTGAAAATTATACCATCACAGTTCCTGAGACTATGTCAATTTTGAATTGACAATCGCAGTAGCAGACTCGACATTTTTGAACAGGATTGAAGCCGTGGTTCGTTGCTTCTTATCAGAGGGTTGCACCTTTGCATTCCGGCCAGTGAGCTTTGCCACTTGGCTTTCCAAATCGTGGATTCTAGATTGTAACATAGGAACATCCAAGTAGTACCTTTCCAACCATAACCCACATTGATCGCAAGGTGCAGCAACAGGTTGATCAGTCGAGGGTTTCGATGATTCACCAAGGGTTTCATGGGGTGGTTCAATACCAGGGAAGTTAGGGTTATCCCGCATACAGGGAGGTAAATTCTTAACGAAATCATAAGGAGGTTTGTTACACAAGCCTTCCGAGTAAGGATACTCCTCGGCAAGAAAACGTTCAACTTCAGAATCAGAGTCTTCCCTGACCATGATAGGCTCTAATTTGACAGGGGGCTTGGGTTTACTCCTCGCCATGCGCGAGATCAACCTTGCATTTTTCTTGCCTTTCGAATTAGCAGTAGTCTTAGGTTTTGGATTTTTGGTTGCGGGTTTATCCACTTCGGCTTGCTTAGTCACAGCCATAGGTAAACTTGTAGGTGGGTCAGGTTTAGGTTTGGGTAGTAAAACACTATAAGGCACAGGGGTAGCTTTGGTCTCAGTCACCATGGGCTTATCAACCTGTGGAGGGTCCAATTCTTCGAAGCCATTACGGCTGAGGAAAACAACCCAACAATCACCACGTAACCTTAACTCGTAAACCACTATCATTTTAATCAACCCCAAATGGAAGAGGTTGGTGTCAGCTTGGTTGGGCTTGTACCTTTTAGCCATTTTGAACAAACGTCGATGCAAATAATGGGGCATACTAAGTTCGAAACCCATAAACACCATTAACAAACGCAGGTGAAACAAGGAAATGAACCCGTACCTGCCTTCACAAGTAACAAATTGCTTGATAATCATCAAGAGATCATACCAGCGGGGTTTCAACATCTTTGCAAGCAAACCTCTGTCGCATGAGTTCACTGTCCGAGACTGAAATAACAATGTCCACGGGACATCGTCAACCTTGCAGCTTTTGGACCACTTCTGTCCCGTAACAGGTAGGCTAGTTGCTGAGCTGAGAAATTGTTCAGTGATTTCAAGCTGGACATCTCCAACTTTGGCTCGGCATCCATCAAACGACAATGCAAATTGCCGAGCCACAGTGAGATTATAACCATCGAATTTCCTTATAAAAGAAAGCCAACCGAACTCTTCCAAGTCACTATACGCACCATCAAACATTAACAGTGCTTGGCACCCGTTAGGCTCGGCCCTCACGATAGGAGCCATAGCTTCTATGCATGGTGGGGGTTCGAACTGATCAAAACAATGCACAGGGTCAAAAATGATAGGGTTTAACAGTTTTAGCGCTCAAGGAGGCCGAAATTAACTACATGCGTACGAAGGTGGTGGGATTACCACCGCCACGCAATGTATTAATGACTGTGTACAGTGCTATTCAATCCATAATCATAATCGTTTAAACATATGTATTGGCCAACCAAACAGGTGTACAACCATATCAATGTGCCATTCATCTGAAATAGAACCAACACCATATGTTATCATCATGCACCAAGTGTACAGTCCAAATCAACATGAAATCCAACATTAACCACGATCTGTCGTGTCAATCAAACGTTTCAAACCAATGTTAATTCATTCATACCAAAACATAGTTTGAACTATGATCGCTCAATGTAATATCAACTCACAAAATAATGTATCGAGCAAGGGTTCAAACCATAATATCGAAAATGCAAAAGGTTGATTAATGCGCCTTTGCAAAACTCAAACCATTTCCATTTTATATGAAATCAAACTTATGATATTGCCAATGTGTTTTTAGCATAATCAAAGTGTAAAAACATTGCAACCAATGAACATATGAAAACGATAAGTTAAGAGTTCAAAACAATAAGAATTATATCATATATAAAACCAAAATCAATTATGACCCTTATGACATCAAACATAACTCATAACTTAACATTTTCAATACTTTATCAAAGAAACCAAGTTGCGCAATTAAAGTGAATGGATATAGTTTGAAAAAAACTTTTGCAGTGATATGATAAACCAATGGTCAAGTGCCTTTCAGCAAATCAATCAAAGACGACGACAATCTAAGCATCGAAAGAGGTGTTTTCACACTTTCAGTTGTGAAAACTGTAGCGAAACCAAAATGCAATTGTCGCAAAAATGAAGATTATTTCATGTAGCACAATGCGACGATGATTTGTCGTTAATGAGACAAGGGGTGTAGGCAGCTTTTTAGGGCAAATTAAAAAAAATGAATTGGCTGCCAACACAATCCCAAGGTCTAAGAAGGAGGTTTGTGCCTAACTTTGTTGAGGAGGTAAAGCTGATAACGACCATGTTAAAGAAAGAGAATGAAGTAAGGTGGACCCCTCAATCACGGCATTCGTTTGATCAAATCAAGAAGGCCCTGACTGAAGATCCTGTGCTTATCAGTCCCAACTACTCAAAGGAATTCCTTATTTTCTCCTTTGCCTCACCTGACACAGTGGCTGTTGTTCTATTACAGACAAATGACAGTGGGATAGAGCAGCCTATTTCTTATTTCAGCCAAGCATTGAGGGATGTCGAAGTCAGGTATGACACTATGGAGAAGCAGGCTTATGCTCTAGTAAAAGCTCTCAAACCTTTTAGAACCTACATCCTGCAGTCAAAGATCATCGCTGATGTCCCCTCGGCTGTTGTTAAAGACATTCTTATTCAGCTTGACATAGATGGGAGAAGGAGTAAATGGATAGCCAAAATCCTGGAATTCGACCTGGAAATAAGGCCCACCAAATTGATCAAAGGGCAAGGTTTAGCCAAGCTGTTGGCTGAAGAAAACTGCCAAGCGTTGGGGATAAGTTTCATCAACAAATGCTCAGGTATTCAGCAGGATCGACTGCCTGACATAGACCATCAAAGGGAGCCCCCATTGGCTCGATGTCCTTATTATAAGGATGTCATATACTTTCTGCAGGAGTTGCGGCCTCCAGACGGCCTGCAAAGAAGCAAAGCAAAAGCTCTAAAGCTCAAAGCAGTCAGGTACTGCCTGATCGATCAAGTGTTATATTGAAAAGACCGCCTGGGGGTGCTTTTAAAATGCATGAGTCCACGAGAGGCTGAGATGATTATGGTTGAATTTCACAGTGGCTTGTGTGAAGGGCACCATTTCTGGAGAGCCACAGCCCACAAAATCCTCACGGTTGGGTACTACTGGCCTATTGTATTCACCGATGTCTGCAAAAGGGTTAGAGCCTGCATCAAGTGTCAAAAATTTGCAGGAAAGCAACAGCTCAGGTCTCTGCCATTAAATCCAGTGGTGGTTTCAGGGCCTTTCCAGCAGTGGGGCCTAGATTTCATTGGAGAAATTCACCCTGCCTCCAGTGGGTAGCACAGGTGGATCCTGACTGCTACAGATTTCTTTACCAAGTGGATTGAAGCTATCCCCACCAGGAGTGCTTCCCACAAGGTAATCATTGGATTCTTGGAGAACCTCATCACAAGGTTCGGCTGCCCAAATAAGATTGTCACTGATAATGCATCCGCTTTTGGGTCTGAACCACTAGCCAAGTTCTATGAACAATTTGGGATCAAATTGATTCACTCCACCCCATATTATCCACAGGGAAACGATCTAACGGAATCCTCCAACAAAAGCCTGATAACGATCATCAAAAGGTTGTTGGAAGACAACAAAAGGGCTTGGAGTTCAAAGTTGAAATTCGCCCTATGGGATGATCGAGTGACTACAAAGAGATCTATAGGTCTCTCCCCTTTCTAGTTAGTCTACGGAGCCGAAGATTTCTTCCCTTCTCAGCTGGCCATTCTTGTAGTGAAATTCTTCCAGGATTATCAAGAAGAGCCAAATGACATGATCAGAAGGATTCATCAGCTAGTAGAGGTCCAGCAGGCTAGAGAGCAGACAGTGGACAGGATTCAGGACCACCAGCAAAAGATCAAGCAGGTCTTCGATAAGAAGGCCAAGAAGGAGCGGTTCCATATAGGAGACCTAGTGCTGAAGTGGGATGCTCCTAAAAAAGATAAGGGCAAACACAACAAATTTGAAGCCCTGTGGATTGGGCCTTTCAGAATCTTCGAGACTTTCTCAAATAACACATACAGGTTGCGAGATTTGAAAGGTGAAGAAGTTTTTAGCAGCCTAGTGAATGGACATTTCCTGAAGAAATGTTTTGTTTGAGTCTCAGATGGCTCATTTGTTTGTAAATATTGTCCTTTTTGTTTCTTAGTTCGTTTCTGTTTTTTGTTTTTGCAGCCTAATAATGACTCCATAGCCCAAAAGTGAGGCACTGAAACTGCAAAGTGAGTCCTTAGAGCATCACAGGGATGAATCTATCCCCCATGGAGCCTAATGTTAGCAACAATTATGGTATCGGGGAGCAAAGGTATGCAGGCCTGCAGGATTGCGCGATAAGAGCCCAAGCGCAGCACACAGAAGAAATCTGCTTGGGGCCTGAGTCAAGCAAGTGAGCCTGATCATGGACATGAGAAGCGGCGAAAGCTCTAGAGGAGGGTTTTATCAGGAATCAAGATATCAGAGATCCCAAGAGCGAGAGTTTTGTGCATTGCAGAATCACAATACGTGATTTCCTGATCGGTGGGGAACAACTGTCAATTATGGAGGACAGGTGGTAGGCTTTCGCGACGGGGAGTGGACTATTGACAGGTCAACGACCATGAGTCATCAAGGATCGGGGAATCGCGAGTCTGGAGGATGCATACTCATTGACATCGCAAACCGTGAAATCCCAATGGAGAATATGGTCAAAGGCATATGGTAGCGGTCACTTGGACTAGGGCCTAGTCGGAGAGCTAGCACGGAAGGTGCATCGGCAATCGAAAAATCGCAGGTCCCGTGGACACAAACATCGTGTCATCGTGAATGCTGAAACTCCGATGGAGGGTTTGACTACGGTCACACGGAGGCAGTGGTCATATGGTTCATGTTCTAGCCGGTAGGGGCTAGCTTATAGAGACGGAGCTCATCGCAAATCGGGGATTGGAGGATCGGGAGTTCCGGGTATATGTGCACCTCAGCACCGCAAACCCCGAAACCCCAAAACCCCGAAACTTCATCATTTACCTTCACTATCTATCCCTTTCCACCATGTCCTATCCCCGTGTCATGCCAACCCACAATTTATTCCTGGCCCCTGTGTCTCCTCCAACCAACTCGTACACTTTAAAGCCCACGAATTATGCCACTTGCATTTTCCCTATCGCTTTCCCTCTACCACATCCATCCACATGGCCTTTCCTCATCCCGTATCCATGTTGAGCATGTTAAATCACCCCTGCCTGATCATCGTCCATTCACCACTTCGTGTCAAGTCCTCCAGTCATCACGACGGCCTCCACGTCTACCTGCTAGCCTTACCACGAATTCTCCAAATAGGTCCAAATGGCAGAATGAGAAAGCCTCCATGTCTTGTAGGTACAGAGTTGACCGAGTCCTTTCTCGATCCCAATGAAGCAGTTATTGCAGCAGTTGATGGTGGTTGGACATCATTTCCGCCATAAATGAAAAGTCCAGAAAATGACTGTAAGCGTGTCAATTCATTCACAGGCCCTTTTGGAGCACGATTGTGTCTGACGGAAGTTCACGACTATCTAGAGACTGCATGCGCAGTAAACATGCAGGCGTAATTCCTTCAATGCGATGTCTCGAGTTGGCTTCTATGGCTTTGTTCCAAGTATATGTAGGCATTCTTTCCATTTTTGTAAGGATCGATGGTTGAGCTGAGCTCCCGGTTGTAAAGTTTTAATGAAGCATTGTTGCTCTGGTTATGTATGAACTTTTGAGACTTCTTTCCTTATAAATGTCAGTTTCTTTCATGTCTATGTTTACACTATGTTAGAGCAGCTCAGAATTGGAGGATCCAGTCGAGCGGTAGCTATTATAGGATGATGTTGTAATGGATCACTGTAATAGTTGCACTGTCTCTAATCAGTTCTTGTGATTTCCCCAGCACTGAGTGACTTGGAATTGGACGATCCAGTCAAGTCCCCTTTTAGTTCCTTGAGACCTTGAACCAAGCGGATCTTGCATTCAGAGTCTTTCTTCTGCAAACTGTCGAAAGCCTGCTTCTCGAAGTTGTTTGTTCACCTTTCTTACTAAGTCTTCCACCTGATCATCTTTTAATCAACCCACTAGCTGAAGTTAGGATTCCAGACCTCCTTTGTTCTTTACATACCAGACCCAGTCCCTGAGTTAGAATGATATTTCCTTGAGTCTTTACCTCCATCTGATCATCCTTTTAAACAAATCGTGACATTAAACTGATGGGTGTCAGGCTCTTCTCTTGTAAGCAATCCAGGAGTGACTTCTGACGCTAACACATAGTCTCTACACATATTGTATATCTATCTCTTAAAAGATAATGTGTTCAAAGAAGAACTATACCTATGGAAGAACAAAAAGATAAGGATTGCTATCATTATACAAGTTAGATAAAACACATGAATGGATGAAATATATCAAAAAAATCACGTGGAAGCTATTACAAGATAAGTTGAAATCAGGATCAATCCTAAAGAGACTTAGAAGAAGCAAAGACAAAAATAAATTGGAGAAAGACTTATAACACTTTGTAGAAGGGAATAAGGATGCAGAAGGAAGCGTGGACTCTCTTAGATGGACGGAGCGGATTATATATCACCTAAAGGAAGAGAATGCATTCATACATGAAGCAAGGATTAGGAGGGAGCTAATCCTACGATCCATTGAAGATGATGAAGTATATATCCATGGTAGCATCCATGAAAAGAAGTATATGCTTAGTTCGACCTTAGAAGAATTCTTCTTCGAAGAGAAGCCTTAAAGTATCTGTGGTTTTCCATCCACATCCATGATTCTATAATAAAAGGAAGAAGTGGAATGTTTAGGGCATGGAATGTACAAGAAACTCCATGGACCCAAAAGCTAAATAAAAACATGAGTAAGAACATGAAAGAATCCAAAAAAGAAAGAAAAGATAGAAAAACCAGTAATTGTATTAAGAATCACAAGATTACCAACCTGATATGAACTCAATCAAGCAGAGGAATTGAAAGTTGTGATGAAGAATAGTATATACATATGCAAGCATTGCAATATATATAACTAGAGGTTCTCCCAGATGGAGGGAGAACACTATGATGATTACTTGCTCCAATAAACCAAACATACCTCTACATGAGTCTTTATATCATCTGCAATATCCATGGGTTGGATTTCTAAATCAGATAAATGCAAAGACTGTTCTCCAGAGCAATTGAACAGAGAGTGTGTGAAGAGAAACCTCAAGACTTTGAAGAATACCAGAAAGAGACCTGTGTATGAAGATGGAAGAAGATAACTTGGTGGAGAACCTCCAGTGCATAACAGAAGCATGTTGAAGATCTTCTATAATAGAGATATTGTATGAATATAGTTACTCAGAAGATTAGATATCGTGATGATAGAAGAAGTGCCACATGGATATGTTCTAGTTTTACAACAATGATATACTTTATTTATCAGAGATACATGAAGCCTTCAAAGAAAACCAGTGTTCTAGACCGAAGTACATTTTAAATCAAGCATTACATTATTCTTGATAAAGTCCAAAAAGGAGAAAAGTGGTTATCCAATACATATCTCCACAGACGAGAAGATAAGGAGACATTTTGGTAAAGCTTCTATCCAAGATGAAAGAGTTTGCGTACTCAAGCTGGAGCTTGTGGAGATGACTTCCTTATTGAAAAAGGAAGAGATGAATCCCAGGTTGGGAGGGAGCACTGATGTATTATTGATGGAAAACCATTTTTCAGTTCGAAAAATGGTCCAGGATGAGCAGATTCTTTCTAGTTCGGAAAGTGGATTGACATTTTTGATGGACAGACATTTTCTAGTTCGGAAAATGGTCCAGGAATGTTGATGTACCATAGACAGTGACTTCCCATTATGGTTAACATGGGAAGTGGTCTAGGGCAGACTCTCTTCTTGAGGGTTACTGAAGAAGACTGACCCGCCTCGCCAAACAACTATTTCTCATTGTGGTTAACATGAGGAATGGTTTGTTTTGGAGGTTGGTGCAGGACAATCATTTCCTCTTGTGGTTAACATGGGAAATGGTCCAGATAGTCAATCCTTAGGGAAGATTCATTCTCTCTAGGTTGTGCTTTGTTTAGTTCCAAAGGAATGGTCTAGGTTCAACAATAAGGGACAAACATTCCTTAGGGCATACTCATTCTCTCCAGGTTGCACTTTGTTTAGTGTCGGAAGAATGGCCCAGGGTGGGGAATGGTCCAGGCTCATAAATCATGACAATTATTCTTCCTTGTTTTAGAAGAATAGTCCAGATATCTCATCATTGATGTATTACTTTTTGAGGGAAGATGCTCTTCCGAGATCTCACAGATGTGAGTGGAAGAATGGCCCAGATTATTCAATTTTATATCATAACATTTTTTCTATGCAGGTCAATATCAGATGGTGAATATTGTATGACAGTAGATGAATCTACTATGGTGGATGCGTTCCACTATTTTTGACTATACATTAATGATCAAGTACCTGTGTTCAACTTGGTGTGGTAGTGTACCATTGGATTGTAGTTGTGTAATACTATGGATAGACATGGTTGTGTTCTATTGAATGATATTTTTCTGATTGCCTTGAATACCATCAACAATGTTGAAAATGATTATCAGCTAGATGGATAATCAATGAACAGAGATTTCCCAAACAAAAAATGGTTCAGAACATTTATTCTTCTAGATTAGAAGAATATCTCTTGTGTCACTCTGTGGAGTGATCATCATTTTTTATTACTAAGATAGAGTATGGTTCCAAGAGATGATGCAGCTAATGACATTGATGGTGATGATGGTGCTCATGATCTAGTCATGAAATAGTCTAGACAACTATGTTGATGCTACCGGGTGAATGGTATGTTTTGTGCTCAAGACCATTACCTGTAATACCTACCTAGATAGGAGGGAGTGTTAATATTATGGTAGTTTTGGGAGGTATCTACCTCCACGTGTAAACCTGATGAGAATAGAATACTCAGGGAAGCAATAAGAAACCCTAATGAGTTGGCTAATAACCCTAGAAGACATGTCGGCTCAAGTAGATAACTTGTATTGGGTTATTAGGCTCCAAGAGAAGAAGTCAGCCAAAAGAAATAAAATATAATGAGCAGACAGATACCCAGAATGAGAATTCAGCCCAAACAATTAGCCAAAATTACTATAAATACAGGAGGCTAGTCTTCTTTTTGGCAGGTAGTCTCAGAATTGCATAGCAGCACATGTGCACACTGCAGCACCCAGTTTTGTGTGCAGGTTTGGAGGAGAGATGTCGGGTTCCATTTTAATAATATTTGTTGCAATTGTATAGGACAATTTAATAACAGGACTTATGAAAAAGGTATTACAAAGAACAATTTTATTTTATCCCAACAAAATCATTAACATAGTTTTGTGTAAAAGAAAGAAAAACGATTAGTGAATTGTTGAGAGATTTATATTCAAGTATTAAATATGTGTATCAATTAGTTTTTATTGTGTTCTCTTCAAAACAATGATTGAGCCACACATTTGTACTAAACCTTGCTAATAAGTTTTCAATGCCATTGGAACTTACATCCATAACCCATGAAAAATTGTTTTGTATTCTTACGAAGCCAAGAGAGGAGAAAAAGATAACAAAAGAAATGACAAAAAATCAAGCATATCGGGGTAGAGTTGGACACAATGGAAAGATTGTGGGCTTTACTCCTTATCTAATCCTCCTCTTTACCTACTCAAATAGAGAAAATCATGAGGCATGGTGTGAAAATGGTCACAAAACGCATATTCACTCCCTTAAAGAGTGATCAAACATGAATGCATGCACGTTCCTAGAAAAATACACACGCATCCTTTAGAAAACACACACATTCCTACCAACATGCCTATGTGGCACACTAACTAGACCTTAGAGATTTTTTTAACCTCTAACATCAGATACACATGCAGGTTTCTAGGTACATGCACATGCTCCTGCAAGTGCTCATTCATGCTGACCCCCTTACCACTTTTGCATCCACCAACTTTGTGCACACACCCTAAAATCATTCCCCACATATAATTCAATTTTTTCTAGGATTTAAAGTTCCACTTGATTGATGAAACCTTTGACCATGAAACCTTATCATCCTTTTAATAACTAACTCCATTATATGGACATCATCGATCTATTAATCTACATCATGATAAACTAGATTAATATAAACAAGATGTACTTTAGGGTCTTAACTCAATAAGTGTCTAGAGATAACATGTCAGTCTCCTGTAATCCAAATAATAAAAAAACTTTATTTTCTGAGAGAGGAAACGAGGATGGAAGAAAATAAATAAAAGTAAATAAATATAGGACTATAAATACTATGGAGCGTGCTAATGTTGGTCATGAGGAACCCAAGAAGGATATGGGACCAAAACACCCATGTGAGAAACTGCAGTAGCGGACTCCACCTATGGCCAATGAATGATAGAGGATTGAGTGAGATGCCTCATGAGTCTCCATACTGTGTTTTAACTGAAGAAAATCCTCATCCTTGGGCAACATTGGTAAGGCTTCCATGGTTTTGGTATGCTAAATAAGTTCCAGAGTTTGGAAGAAATTTGATTTTCATGTCCTGGTATGACCAAGATTCGGAATTAAACCTCCCTCATAAAATAATTAATTGATTCATAGGTAGCTTAAGGTAGGGAGGTTAGGGTAGGACCCTAACATTGGAAATCTATTGGGAATCCTTCAATATTGAAAATATATGAATGTCATTGATAATGTATCGAGATCCTCTACAATTCTATGTTGGCATATATTGTGAAACTAAATTTAGAAAAAGAAAAATTATTTTATTTTCTTTTTATATTATTTTATATGTTTTATGGTTAAATATATTCATATTAGAATAATTAAAAAGTCTTATTATTAGTCATATCCGAAGGCCAAGAATAAGGTTAGGACTATAACATTCCATTCATGTTGACCATTTATTAATTTCCCTTTGACTATAAATATTTTTCTTGTTGCATAATGTTGTACATATGCTTAACAAAATAATTATTTTTTCATAAAATTTAAATTACTTTTATCACACATGCTACTAACCAAGGGATGAGACCTTGTACCTAGGATTTTCATTAATGGTTGGCATGTTTAGAATGGACCAATATGGACAAGACCTTGTACCTAGGATTTCATTAATGGTTGACAAGTTTAGAATGCTCAAACACGTTGGTTGTTTAGAACGGTTCGATACCGAGGAGTTTGAAAGAACATTTGAGCACATAGATTGGATAATAATGGAACACTGGGGAAAGGTTGCATAGGGAATACCATGGTAGAATTTTGTGAGAACCAAGAAGTTTCGAAGATTTTCCAGAGTTGTTGGGGTTAGCCAATCGAGAATGACTTGGATCTTGGTTGGATCCGCATGTACCCCATGTTCATCCACAATGTATCATAAGTATTGAATTATCTTCATGCCAAATGAGCATTTCTTTATATTGGCATATACCTTGTGTTGCCACAAGGTGTTGTAGATGTTCTTCCTAGGTCTGGCTAAAGATGAGGATGGCATCCAAATATATGAAGATAAAAGAGTTTTTGAACCGATGCAAGATATAATCCATCATCCTCGCCAATTTAATAAGAGAATTATTCAAGCCAAAAGGCATGATCAACCACTAAAAAATGTCAACTTTAGATTTGAAGGTTGTCCTCCATATATTAGTTTGTTCTATCAAAACTTCGTGGTATATTGAGTTGAAATAAATCTTACTAAATAACTTGGCACCCTTAATATTATCAAGAAGATCGTCAATCTAGGGGATTGGGTATTGGTTCTTGGATGTGATTTTGTTCAGGGCTCTATAATCAATATAGGGTCACCATGTGCCATCTTTCTTATACACCAACACAATTGGGTTCCCACAAGGCAAGGAGATCGGTTGAATGTGGCCCTTTTGGATGAGACCATGAATTTGACACTTTATTTCCTCATTTTCCAGAATGAGCCTATGTATATTGGACCATTGGGTAAAGGAGCACCAAGTATCAAGTCAATGGGATGTTTGACCTGAAAGTGTAGAGGAACCCCTATAGTTTAGGAAAATGTGTCTCTATATTCCTATACAACCCCGTCCACCTTATTTTACTGAGTAGAGATACCCTGTGTTGAAGCTATGGTGTTCATGGTGAGATTTCATTCACCTTTTGACAAAACCATGAAGAGGACAAACTTTGTAGCTTGAGATATTACATTTTGACATTGTTTTTCCAAGAAAAATGAAATTGTAGTAGTCATAACCACCTCTAATACCCTATAGGGATGACCTCCCAAAGTAGCAATGCCACTATGGGGTGAAGACTCATAAACAACATGGTGTTTCCAAACTTCACAAACTTTGAGTTGGGAAACATCACGTGGTACCCATATTTGAAGGTATTGATGTCGTAGGACAAGTGACATTGTTGGATGACACGAAGGTCTTATCTTATATTAACTAACCAATGGTGTATGGTTGGGGGTATGGTGTCATTAGAAACTTCAATCTCTTGATGACCTTGACTAAGATCAAGTTCTTCTAGCTCCCATTGTCAATAATGGAATGTACTGGGGCCACTTTACCCACATATGTGAATGGAAGAGGTGCTCCCCCTCCTCAACCTCCTCTGACTCATATGATTGGATCTTTGTGGCTGCAATGGTAACACTAGGTTCTACATCAATGATCTTATTTTCCTTGTATTGTTCTAAATCAAAGTCCAATTGAGGATCTGACTCTTTTTATTTAAGTTCGACCAATAATGATTGTTTCTAGTGGTATTCACCAGTTTTTTCAAAATGTATTTTGTGGAACTTGTTATCACACAGTTTGTAGTTAAGGTAAAAGACGGATGAAAGGAAGGAAAAATGTTGTAACTGAGACTATCCTACCACTGTCACCTCAATAGGATAACTCTTTTTGTTTAGGGAGGTAAGGCCCAGGGGAGACATCCCCGATGACCTGGGGTTTTGAGAAGGAAAGGGATTAAAAGGCTAAGTGATAATTCCCCCCGCACAAGTCAGCACCGATAGAAAGTCCCAACTAATCAGCCAATAAAGATACATAATAACCAAACAGTGTGCCTACCAAAGAAAAATCAACAAAGAAATTATTCATATGCAAGATCACTTTCTTGGTTAGTACTTCATATGATCATGGACTTATGATATAAAGCAATTGATAAAAAATATTAATGAAGCAAGTCAACAATGCATAAATGGAAATGATTGTAATATGTCACTTCACAATAAATGCTAATGGTAATCAATGTAACAATATCAACAATAGAAGCAACGCCTTAGCCAATCATTCAATTGCTTTAAAGATAAAATAAATGTTTCATAGAGATGTTTATAGCATGAATAGATGATGACAACAATAGGGTTACTAAATTTTAGTCTAAGCTAGGGTTAGAAGTAGTTAATGATTTTTTCAAGAATGTTTAGAAGTTGTATGTGATCAAGGGTACTCAAACAATGGAGGTCTTAGATCAGTTCTTTATTAGGGAAAATGGAGTAAAAAATGGCTACAAATGTTGAAGGGTCATGATGATAGTGATAGCCGATAGGGCTAGGGAAAAGAGGGTTTGTTGTTATAGTGTTGCTAAAGCAAGGCTTCAACAAGTCAAACCCTAAGGGAGACGAATCACTAAGGTGTAGATGACCTACATCTTACTGTGTCTTCCTCCTTTTCTAGCTAAAAACACAAATTTAAATGGCTAACTTGAGCAAGAAATGATGTGGCTGAAGACAAGAGTGCTAAATGTTTAGGTGTTGCTAAAGTAAGGCCTCCACAATGAAACCCTAGGGGAGAAAGGCTCACTAAGGTGTAGAAACCCTAGGCCTTAGTGCTTTCTCCTCCTTCTCCATCTCATTGACAAAAATAAAAAGGCTAGCTTGAGTGATAGATGTTATGGCTAAGAAAAAGAGAGTTTGGTGATGCAGTGTTGCCAAGGCAAGGCTTCATCAATAAAAGCCCAGGGAAAATGGCTCACTAAGGTGTAGAAACCCTAGTCCTTAGTGTGTTTTCTCCTTCCTTGGCTCAAAGACAAGATAAACACCAACTAAGATAGAATAATAGGATTAGAGTGTTGCTATGGCAAGGATCTATCTAACTTCAACAAAATCAAATGGTTGATTAACTTAGTAGGGACATGAGACAAGGACACCAAGATGTGGTTGTCACCTAGGGTTTAATCCAACAAATTATAATAACAAAGTGCAAGTAAACAATACCATAACCATTCAATAAAGAAGTGTTTTGCATAAATTTACTTACATACACCAAGCATTCATATAGACAAACCCTATTTGTAAACCTTCCACCAAGATAAATGCCAAAAAATCACCAAAAGAAGTCTCCTTCAACAAGTGTGCCACAATTTCAGCAAATAACCCTAAGAGGGTTGAAAATTTCAGCCCTCACCAAGTGGTGAGTGAAATATGATCATCCAAAATGATAGTTTTATCTCTCAATTTATATAGTATCAATGACCTCAATTAAAAATTAGGTCACCAAAAGGCCAACAAGCCCAAAATATCAAATAATATTTTTTTACATTAAAATGTCATAATGAAGCCCTAATCAAGCAAAAGTGAAGACGTCATGCCCCTTCTAGGGTGACATTATCCCTTTTTAGGGAAGCATAGGCCTCTTGGAGAAAAACGTTATCCCTCCTTGGGCCTCTACAAGCTGCCACATGTGCCATAACTGCCATGATTGCTTGCCAAAATGTCCACAATGTTGGATGGCATCATGTCCATCCTGGTGACATCATGGGCTTTCCAAGGTCAACTTTCCAGTCGAAGAGGGCACAACCCCCATAGGTAAGGATCTGTCAGGGTGCCTCTATGGCCTTATTTTCTCCAGTGCAAACCCCTATGTCATGTCTCTACCCCATGATGGGTTATCAATATCCATCTATTGGACTCTTTAACCCCATGGAGGTCTGAACTAATCATCTCCCTATGTGTACCTATCCAATATGGTACATGTTCGTCGGGTATGATCCTGCACATTAACATATACACCCTCCATGGGCTCATAAGTCACAAGGATCATAGCAATTTCAATCACATCCAATAATCAATTTTATTAAACATGTGTATAAAACCCCTTTTACCCAGTCAAGTGCTCAAAGACATTATACAAAACTGCAAGGCAAGTTTGGAGGAAGTGATAGGGCATCCTATTGGGCTAGTTTCCACTAGAAATGGGATGTTTAGGGAAGATATCAAATCCAAGTCATGTTAAATGGATTAGGTGAATAAGGGATGTCCTGACAATGGGTGAAGTGATAGCAGGAAAATGCAAGGCTTACCTATGGGTGCATTTGTAGAAGGCGAGTTGCACTTGTCCTGGATACAAATGTTTCCAAGCCCATTCATTCCTTTTACTCTTATTTCTTTATTGCTTTTTATTTCAAGAAGCTAATCAGGAGACACTACGCTAGCGTGGTGACCAGTGTTGGCAATGTTACCCACAAGCACTTTCATAGAAATGAGAAGGTTGACTCATGATGAAAACCCCTTTCTCTTGGCCATGCAACCAAGAGCCACTACCTTGACATGGTAACCAACTGCTAGTAGTGTCATATCGCTAGGTACCCATGGACCTAATAAGTTGGCTCGTGATGGGACCCCCTATCTTCTAACTAGGTCTTGTTTTATTATTTTTTATGGGTCCCTATTGTTTCTTGCTGAGAAGATTTTTATTGCTTTCTCGGGGATCCTTAGGCAAAGCATCTTGTGGCTTTATTTCTATGATTTTATCTTTTTTCCAGCTTTCTTTTACCTTCTGGGCCTTTATCCCCTTCTTCCCACAAGGCAAGGTGCAACCCTTAAACAATTAGGGAACCCAATGCCTAGACCAATGTGATGGGATGGATGAGCTAGAAGTAAGATGGAAAGTGATAAGTATGATGGGAGCGAACGATGAATTTTCATGAAACCCCCCTGTGGCAACTCAAAACCTATGGTCAAAGGCTTACTCGGGCATCCTATAATTCCCCCCAAGCATGGTCAAGTGGATAAGTATAAGATCCAAGAACCCATTAGAAACAAAAGGAATTAAATGCACATATTTAAAGGTTTTGAGGATCAAAGTGACACATACCATGATACCCAGACTCAATACCTTATGGAGCAATAACCATCTATGATATAGGACCAAGATGAGGTGATGGATGTTGTTGTTGCTAACAAAGTGAAGTTTCTAAAAGGGAGAAAATATGGGCCCTCCAGGGCCATGCTCAAGTCTATATGGCTCTCGGTACTCCATGTCTAGGACTTATGGGCCTCGAGACATAATCTCCTCAGTTATCTCTAAAAGTGGGGGATAACAGAACTCACACCACTTTCTAGTGTTCTTCGACTACTCATTATCCTCCTTTATCTATGGCCTGGGATAGTTGTATCAAGATTGGCTCTCCCTACTATTTCCCTTATTCTATGAGTTAGGGCCACCTTTACCATATTTCTTTTGTGGTGGATTTTCAAACCCAAACTCCCTCTTATTCCATTTCCTAAATTTATGCTCGATTTTGACAAGATAGAAATAAGTGACTCTCATTGAGAAGATGTCCAAAAAATCTATATTTTCTTGGATGTACCTCTAGAGGCCATTCTGGTACTTCAAAACCAAGTTCCACTTAGATTCTTTGATACTCAACTTTGAGTGCAAGGTATGGAATATGTTGTTGTACTCCAACATTATATGGTCTCTTTCTTGACACAGAGTCATCCATCTCATGTATTGGTCATCATATCTACCAATAGGGTAGAATTCCTTCATGAGGGCATCAACAAAGGCCACCCAAGTGGGTCATGTCCTGAATGTTATAGACTCATATTCATTATGTCTCTCCTAGTAACTTTCCCACCAATCTTTGACATGGAGAAGGGCTTTAAGGGGTGTGAAGGTGATATTTCTGTTGTCGTATAAATTTTGAACAGAGTAATAACCCTCTAATAGATTTAACTATTTATCCAAATAATATACATATATTTGGCCTTCAAATAAAAGGATATCAAAACTAACTTGCACCTTGAAGGGTGTCGCATCTCTGAAATGGTTACTTGTTGAAGGTGTCTCTCCTATCATCAACAATCATTGAAGGATCTAGGAAAAGTTAGCCATCATATAATTCCTCTATCATGTGAGGGATTCCTCAAGAAAATTTTTGATAGGATCTCTCGCTCGTTCATCTATATTTTCCCCTACCATGGGAGGCCACTTGGGTTGGAAAGAGCGGTCATCTCCTAGAGAAACTAGCTCGAGAGCCAAACCTATATACACTGACCTCATTGGGGATGTGCACCCAGGAAAAAATAAGGATGATATTTCTCTAATGCCACTTATCTAGACTGTATAGGAAACAAAATGAAACATGTGCACAAATATAGAAAAGAGCACATTAATACAGCGAAAACCAACTTCTACTAATTAACAAAATAGTGGAATACTATATAACACAATCTGGCTAGAATGGTGGTAGCTTATCTTTGGAGAGAGAGAGAGAGAGGTTACACTCATTCACAAAAAGATAATACAAGAGGCTAAAATGATGACATTTTAACACAAAACAAGAAGCCTAAAGGTCCAAAACCCTAACACTAAGAGGTGAAGTACCAAAAAGGAATTTTTGGGACCGAGGTGGTTAGTTCCTACCTCAACTTCCTGGGCACCAATATTACATACAATATCTTTTTGGTGCAAATAGTATCTCATTGGAAAGCTACAACTAAGGACTACTATATTGCCACATGGCTTCACTGTGTTAAAGGAAAACCTAAGCTCTGGAATTTCCAAGAAAACAATGTTTAGGGCCTCAAAACAACATAGAAAGTTTAGGACCCAAAAAATCCTAAAAAATAATAATAAAACTTCCAATATGGAGAATCGTTTTGAGTTAGTGGAAGAGGTGGTTGGCCATTTATATCCACCTAAATCCAATTTTTTGAATTCATACACCTTATCAATTAATGTAAGTTGGAGCACCTTTTTTTATTCAATTGTATCGTATGTATCCATAGTCTCATGTAAAGAATATATGATCCAAATGGATGTCGGTGGCCTCCCACCTATTCTAACTGGCTCATTTTGGATTTTTTCCAGTTTGGAAGTTTTGTCCTAGTTTTCGGGTCCTTCAATTCTAGGGTTGTTTTGAGGCCCTAAACAACGTTTTTAGGGCTCACCATAGTCAAACTATAGACTAGGTTAGATTCTAATGGAAAAATGTGTAGTCCTCAGATAGACCTTTCCAATGAGCTATTCCACGTCTAAAACAGATATCGTATGCAAAAGTTACGACCCCGAGAAGTTGATGTACTAACTTACCCCAACGGGCCCACATGAATTTTGGCACTTCTTCCCGTAGGGTTAGGTTTTTGGATGTCTATGGTTTTTGGAATTCCTTTTTATTTTAAAAAGGGCTCAGATCCTCATTGTACACATCTTCTAAAGAATGAGAGCAGTCATCACATCTCTTCTCGGAGATAAGCCACTACCATTCTAGCAAGCTTGTTTTCCGCTACATTTTATAGTTTCAGTTTATTTCCTTATTGAATAGAAACCAGTTTTACTATATATCTATTATTCTGTGTTAAACATATTTTAATAATAACATGTATTCATTTCGTTCTGCTCATAAAATCCAGATCAATATATATCTTTATTTTTCAAGTTGGAAGACATTCTCTAATAGGCTCCACCTATGTCTTCATGGGTGTGACCCACAAGAAAAAACCCAACCTCAATAGTGATCAAGACACTAAGCGTGGTTAGAAGTGATAGAATCATGAAAATATAACCATTATTTTATCACCTATTGCATTACCCGATTGTAAGAACAAATGTGGAGGAAGATGTTTAAAACCAAGATCCCATGTTTTTAATCTTCCATGAGATAGTACATCATCCTTGTAGATTCTACATTTAGATTCAATCAAGGTGTAAAGTAATGCATTCAAAAGTGGAATTATTGAACTTCCACTCCATAAAGTAGATCACCATACATATCAAGGTGTGGGTCTTCAGGGTCCCTCAAACATGTAGTGAGAGGTCTAATGCTAAAATGTGATCCTATTAGTACAAATGGTAGGGAGAAATGACCAAAAAATCATGTATTATGCCCATGTGTTAGCATTCCTATCAATGAGAACCCAATTTTGTTACTATAATAGATTTTGATTTGACACATAGCCTTGAAATTTAAGTCTCTTTTTTGTCCATTATATCATTACTGACTCTCAAATATTGGAAATTCTTCGGACATAATTCTATGGGAACAACAATAAGATCTTACTAACATGATAGCCTTGTTATGATCATTCAATCTATCTCATTCCTTTTCTTACAATTCTTTTGTAGTTGTTGACTTCATTTATTCTTTCAACAAGATAAATTCAATACATTCATTGAAGTTGGTGTTCTTTGAGAATCCTACTTCTTAAAAATAAGTGTTCTAGATCATACTTATTGTTGGTTATGAAATTGATTGGTACCTGAGATTTTCAATACCCTCGTTGATCTATTTTAGAAAAGAGTTTTTTGTGTAAGTAGAAGGCCATAATATCATAGGAGAAGTGTCATATTCTTCAACTTGATGTGTTTCATTTGGTGATAAATTTGAAATATCCATTACAATTCTTTGCAATATTTCTCTGGCTAACATAGTATTTCAACGTGTTTTGCATGTGTTGGTTTTCTCATGAATTGTTTCCCTATGTCTTCGCTCAAAAGCATGATTGTAGTTAAAGAATGTATTATTAGGAATCTTATACATATCTTGTACCATTCTTTCTTACCAATAACTTTCCAATTGAATATCATGTCCTTTACTTTCCTAACAATGAGAGTTAGGCCATATCCATGGCTCTTTGACATGGTAGAGGTTGAAAGGGGTGATTCAATTCAACAAAAAATTCCTGATATCATTTTGATTTATGATTTCCATGCCAATTCTATTATTTGTAATGACCTTCCTATCCACATGCTAAATACAATCTTATTTACAACATTCCTCCACTACCAAAAGTCATATGTATTTCTCTTTATCTTTCTTTGTTTGACATTCTACAACTTATTTTATAACCATAACTCTTTTAACCTTTTTATATGGTCTTAATACATGAAATTCATTTGAGTATGAATCTTTTTTACAATACAAGCCCCCATCCCATTGGTTAAGGGACTCGGGTACTCTATAACCTCCCATATCACCATTTCCCTTTGTGGCTCCCTAAAACTTCCCTTGACACTTAACATATCACCTTTCTTGCTCATCAGATTATTTATTGGCAATCTAACCAAATAATGTGTAGACTTATTCTTGATCCTACATCTTTTGCAATTTCCACATATATCCTCCACGAAAACACCAATGCCCATTTCACCTAGTTTTTCACCCATAACATTGTCATCATCATGGGAATTACATATCATTTCTTTAGCAATAAGCGTGCTTGTTCATGTGCATTCACATTTTCCAATCCTAACAAATAATATTGCTATTTTTCTTTTCAGCTATAATGCAATAAGTATTACAAGGAGTTTTACTCTAAAGTACAAAAACACTTTGGCTTGCAAAGCTACTCCAACATTCCATTCAAAAATGCAATTCAAAATGGACCAAAAATAACTTCTAACCTACTTACTTGTTGTTGGCATCAGAAGTCACTCCTGGATTGCATCAGGAGCAGAGCCCAACGCCCATCAGTTTAAATGTCACGATTTGTTGATAAAGGGTGATGAATGGAAGTAAACTCAAAACAATATCATTCTAACTCATAAACTAGGCCAGGCATGCACAAGCAGATGAGGTCTTGGTTCAATTTCAGGCAGTAAGTTGTAATAAGGGTGAGTAGGAGGAAGACTTATGTGAGGAAATGTGAAGGGATGATATAGGTATTGGGCTTCTAACAGCCAATAGAAGAAAACTTTGAACACAAGAACCTCTCATATTCAAAAGCAAAAACAATAAAAGAACATATCAGTGTTATAATAAATCCTTTATCATAACACAGTCATGATGATTCATGTGAATCATTCAATCATGAACCCTTTTAGTATGAGATCGAAACAAGATGAAAAAGAGAGCTTCCTTACATTAAACAAGGAAATTTCATATACAGATACATAGCTAGGAAAACCAGTGCTTCATTAAAACATTACAATCGGGAGCTCTGCTCTACGATCCATCCTTTACAAAAATACAAAAAATGAGTATATATACTCAGAGAAATTCACCTCCTTGGCCCCAAAAGGGTAGATGAGCTACCTCATTTAAGGCTTTACATGCACATGATCTTCCTTCAGACTGTACATGCAACTTCTTGTCTGACACTACTTCGGAAAAAATGGCTTCTGGAGGAAAACTATCCATCGGAGTACCATGAATTAACTGCTTCTGACCCTTCCCATGCCTTCCATTTATGGAATGAGCTGAGGTCTCAACCACCTTCTCAATATTCATTAACATTTTCTTCCATGGAGGGTGGCCAAGAATGAATACATAGAGAGTGACCACATGTCGGCTTTCCAAGGCTTGGAGGCTAGCCTTCATTTCTTCAGGTTTCACTCTCAACATAACCACAGGGCCATGGAACTCTCTTCAAGGAGGTTTTTACATTTCGCATTTTGGGTTTCAACGATTCCTGATGCAGTGGAAGAGAGACCCCCTATCTTTTGAAGTCCCAGTAGCCGGAATGCTGAAATGGCTCCTAGGGGGCTTTTACATTTCACATTTTGGGTTTTAGAGATTCTTTATGCAGTGGAGGAGAGACCCCTTATCTTTCATAGTCCCGGTAGCTGGAATGCTGAAATGACTTTTCGCATTTCGCATTTTGGGGTTTCCTGATGCAGTGGAAGAGAGAACCCCTGTCTTTTGAAGTTTCGGTAGCCAAAATGCTGAAGCAGCTTTTGGTATTTCGTGTTTCAGGGTTTCCCAATACAGTGGAAGAGAGACCCCCTATCTTTTGAAGTTTCAGTAGCCGAAATGCCGATTGAGCCTAATCAGGCACCATGTAGCTGAAATCATGAATGATCATTTCGTGACTTTGGCCACAAGAGATGAGTCCATGCGCTAAGCTTCGTGCAACTCCGCAACTCAAGCTTACCCTATGACCATTGACCTATTCCATCTATGGATCCTCGTCGTTGAAAATGAAATGCCCACTCGCTTGGTTTTAAGCCTGAAATGGACTCCTTCTCTGTGCTATGCTTGGAACTCATGACAACGGCCTTTGAATAAAATGCATTTGATGAGTTTTTCAACCCCATTTCTACATGTTTACACCAAGGGCCCAAAATCAGAGAGAAACACCCCCTTGCAAGAATTGGCACTAACATTAGGCTCCATGGGGGATAGAGTCGTCCTTGCAATGCTCTAAGAACTCCTCCTGCAGTTCTAGTTTCCTTCTGTTGGGCTATGGAGTCATTTATTAAGCCAAAAATAAACAGAAAAACAATATTTACAAAAACAGAGGAGCCGTCTAAGGCTCAAACGAAACATTTCTTCAGGAAATGCCCATTTACTGGGCCGTTAAAAAAAATTTCACCCTCCAAATCCTGCAACCTGTATGTGTTATTTAAGAATACTTCAGATATTTTGAAGGGCCCGATCCAGAGGGCATCAAACTTGTTATGTTTTCCCCTATCCGACCTGGGTGCATCCCACTTAAGCACCAAATCTCCCGGTTCAAATTCTTCCTTCCTAACTTTCCTATCAAAGGCATGCTTGATCCTTTGCTAATGACTTATGAGCTATGTCCATTACCTACTCGCTGACCTGTTGCATTTCCACCACTTGATGAATCCTTCTGACCGTATGGTATGGCTCTCCTTCATGATCTTGAAAGAATTTTTCTACAGGTAAAGCAAGCTGAGTGGGAAACACAACCTACATCCCATAAACAAGTTGAAAAGTAGAGGTGCCCAGAGACTTCTTTGTTGTCACTCAATCGACCCATGGAGCGAATTTGAGCTTTGAATCCCAGGCCCTCTTATTGTCTTCCAATAATCTTTTAATAAGTTTGATTAAAATTTTATTGGAAGATTATGCCAGTCCATTTCCTTGAGGATAATAGGGAGTGGAGTGAATTAGTGAAATATCAAACTACTCACAGAACTTAACCAGAGGATCAGACTTGAAAGAAGCAACACTATCAGTGATAATTATGCTGGGACAGCCAAATTTGGCTATGATATCCTCCAGGAAGCTGATAATTACTTTGTGTGAAGCACTTTTGGTAGGGGCATATTCTATCCACTTGGTGAAATACTTTGTTGCAGTTAGGATCCACCTATGCTGGCCACTTGAAGGAGGATGAATTTCTCCAATGAATTCCAACCCCCACTGTTGAAAGGGTGCTGAAGCTGCTACAGGATTTAGTGGCAGATATTTGAGCTATTGTTTTCCTAAGAACCTTTGGCATTTGATGCAAGCTGTGACTTCTCTTCAGACATCAGTGAATAAGGTGGGCAAGTAGTACCTAGCCCTTATAATTTTGTGGGTTGTGCTCTTCCAGAAATGATGCCCTCCACAAAGGCCACTATGGAAATCAAACATAACTTTTTGGGTTTCCTGTGGGTTCAGACACTTCAAAAACACCCCTAGAGGATTTCTCAAGTGCAAGGCTTGGTCAATAATGAAATATCTAACTGCCTTGAGCTTTAAAGCTCTTGCCTTGCTTTTTCCCATTCCATCAGGAGGCTTCAACTCTTGCAGAAAGTACAAAATGTCTCTGTACCAGGTGCATTCTACTAGTGATAAGCCACCTTGAGTGCTTTTGCTGGATGACTCAACATGTTGATTTCCTGAGTAAGTGTTGATGAAGCTAACCCCCAAGGCCTTGCAATTGGATTCATCCAGTAGCTTGGCCAAACCCTTCCCTTTAACCAACTTGGTGGGCTTTATCTCCAAGTCAAACTCAAGGATCTTGGCAATCCATTTACCTCTTCTCCCATCTATGTCAGGCTGTATAAGGATGTCTTTCATAGAGGCTGAAGGAACATATGTAGTCACTCTTGAGTGCAAGACATAGACTCTGAAAGATTTGAGAGCTTTCACCAAGGCATAGACCTGCTTCTCCATTATCTCATACCTGATTTTTGCATCTCTTAATGCCTTACTGAAGAAGGAAATGGGTTTCTCTCGCCCTTCCTTATTTTTCTGCAATAAGACTGCTGCTACAGTATCAAAAGAAGCAAAAGAAAAAATCAGGAAATCGTTGGAATAATCAAGACTAAAAACTTCACCAAATTTGGAAAAGGAAAATCATTCATTGATTTTTTTTCAAAATTACATTGTAAAAGAACATTTGAATCATTAACATATTTCTTATCATTTAATATGTTTTTAATATTTTTTTAGCATGATTTAATACGTTATTATACCTGCCTCTGGCAGGGTATATGGCAATGGNAGGAAATCCTTGGAATAATCAAGACTAAAAACTCCACCAAATTTGGAAAAGGAAAATCATTCATTGATTTTTTTCAAAATTACTTTGTAAAAGAACACTTGAATCATTAACATATTTTTTATCATTTAATATGTTTTTAATATTTTTTAATCATGATTTAATACGTTATTATACCCGTCTCCGACAAGGTATATAGAAATGGATTTGCAAGTCAAAGATCATCGACCTTAACCAATTTTTTTTTTTTTAATTTCTAAAATTTTAATAATGTTCAAACAAAAATTATTAAATTAAATATTTTGCAAATTAAAAAAAAAAAATTGAAATTTCAAAATTGATTATTTCTAATATTTCATTGATCAAAATTATTAATGTGATTATTTTTTTTTTTTAATTTCTAAAGTTTTAATAAAGTTCAAATAAAAATTATTAAATTAAATATTTTACAAATTAAAAACTAATTTTGAAATTTCAAAATTGATTATTTCTAATTTTTGATTGATGGAAACCATTAATGTAACTAAATTCCCCTAACTGGAGATGAGATTTAATAAAATAAAAATTAATTAAAAAATGAATAAAATAAAAATAAAAACATAAAATTTACACATATTGCTCATTTTCGTCTCTACGTATTGTCTTTATGTACTTTTGATGGGAAGCTTTGAATGATCTGAAATCAGTGTGTTTAATGCTCTGAACTGTTATACCTCATGGTGTTTAATGTTGTTGTTGCCAAATTCGCAACGCTGTACTCATTCATGTGGAGTTAGAGTCCTTCCTAAATTAGCGAAGTGATAAATATGGATGGAGCTTGTGGATGCCTCCATGTTTTTGGTGGAGGTTAAATCATTCGGTCTGCCTTCCATCGTTGGACAATTCTAACTGGCGAGCTTCCATCACTAGATAAGTTTGAATGGTGATTGTAGCCCGAAATATAAACTAAAATTAAAAACTATTTTTGTACCCAATACCTCAAACGTAGTGGTTTTTTAATCCTTTATAACGTAGTGGTTTTTTAATCCTTTATATGTGACAATGACCTCAATTAAAGTATGTCTTAAAAAAAAAAATCAAGTATCCAATAGATGTACTATAAATATTTCTTAAATAACAGCCATACAAAGAGGCATATTTGGCTAAATTGTCTCAATATTTGTCTCATGAACGAAATTAACCAAATCGCTACTAGATTATAAATAAAATTGAATTTCATATCTAGTTTAAGTGGGAAACCATCCTATCATCGTTTAGAGTTGTAGTAGTTCGAATAATGTCGAAATATCAATTATTTTTTAGAGTTGGTTTCAGGGTTGTTATAGCTGTATTCATTTATAGCTTCTAGGTTGTTTTCAGATCCACAAAGGTAGGGGTTTGTTATAGGATTTCCTAGCCTATTTATTTGTAAGGTTTCCCATATCAAATCATTGAATATGTGTTCTATTTTGTTTGACATGGTATCAGAGCTGAGCTAGACTGGGCATAACTCCCTCACAGGAGTGCCCAAATTATGAGGAGAGCGTGAGTGGTTGCTGGATCGGATCATTGTCTGTGTTGAAAGAGGCGGTTTTTCGTCTGCTAAGGAAGATCGTTGTTGGTGTGCCCAGAAGGAGAGAGGCAGAATGTATCATAGTGTGGAGTGTGACTGAGCATGAGTAAGGCTCATTTGATTGGTTGTCTATGCACATCTCCCTTGAGATCGATGTTTCTTCTGTCATCTAAGCGAAGTTCATAGTGAGAGGATCGTTGAATGAAACAAGAGGCGCGCACTTATACAGATCACTTGGATCGTTGCGGAGGTTGACCACGTAGAGGGAAGAGAGGCAGATTGGGCCGAATCTGGATCACTTGGTGTTGTGGGGAAGCCGTGCACGCTTATCCCGTGCTACCGTGGATCGTGTGTTGTGCATTACTGACAGATCAGAACGTCAGCGAGATATTTGAAACTATTTGCTAAGAGGTTGCATGGAGGGCAATTGGTTGTGGAGAATCGAAGGCCATTGCTTGAGTTGGAGTAGCACATTGAATACGTGAAGAAGTCGTTGTTTTAGTGTAGACCAATGTGTGAAGGTTTCCCATGAAGAAGAAATTGTTTGTCTACGTGGAGAGAGGTATCACAACTGCTCCTTCCATAAAACCTGCATGGAATGTTGCGCACATGCTTAGAGGTCCATAGAGCCGAATCACTGGAGTGATGTCTAATTCAATTTATAATCGTCAGAGTTTGCCATCGCTATTTGAGATAGTGCTTAGACTACTATCTGGAGAGACTGCATGCTGATATTGCTGCTTCGCGAGACTGTAGTGAAGTCATGGGGCGTGTGAAGGATTGGAGATAATAGATATGGTGCATTAAAATTTATTATAGATGAGTGGATTGCAGTGAAGATGCTGCTAACATAGAGATACCATTTCTAGTGAAGAGACACGGTATTTGGGAGAGCGTTGCCAATTTAAATAGAGTCGACATTATTTGGGAGGATTTGTTGATTTTCATCACTGATGAAGGCTTTCAAGATGGTCCATGACACCTAGTGTCGATGGACGAAAGAAGCAGTCATCACCAGAAGGATCATATTGCATTGAGAGGAATTGCATATTTTTCATTCTCAACCAAATCCGCAGCTCACGAGAACCTTGCATTATAATTTAAATGGGTTGGAAGTTGTCTCGTAGTTGGTGTGAAGTTTTGTTTTTCATAAATTTGTGATATCGCTTCAGATCTACACCATTGCATTTCCTTTTCAGTCTAGCATTGTATAAGAGGCACTCTACATAAAGGTATTTACTTCTATTGCAAAAATTATTTTTACTTGTTAGAAATTGTGGGTGACATGAGAAGAGAGTGAAGTTGTTTTCTACTCTCATGGGTAAGCAAAGGAGAATTAAACAACTTAGGAGAGAGATAAAACACATGTGGAGGAAGAATCAGCATGAAGAGTTATTACATTTTCCATATCAGTATGATGTGTTTCCAGTTGTAGAACCTGTGTTTGATGAGCATAATGTTGAGCTAGATATGAATGAAGAATTTGATGAATTATATGAAATCGTGATGCCAAATCTGCCATTCTTCTCAAGTATAGATTATGAACCTTGGGCAACTGAAATAAAAAAATTTCTATGGTTAGTAGATTTATTGCATTATGATCAGGAAGATAGTGTCAATTTTTATGATAAGAGAAGAGGAGAAATAGCATTACAACTTATTATATCATTAGTGGATGAAAACATATTGTCTAGTATTTTCCTTGAGTTTGGTGAAGTGAGTAGCCCAAAAATATTTTGGGATATTATTGAAATGAAGAAGTGGAGTGAGGATGTTGAAGTTCATGAAGATATTGATGTTGAAAATGATGATTGTGTTAAAAACATTGTAGCTGAAATAGAGACTGAAGATGGTAGTATTGAAGTTGCAATGGTTAATGAAGACAGTGCCAATGAAGTAATCTGTGATAATGAGGAAACTACTAATGCAATATGTAGTAATTTGATGAATTCAACTACTCATATTGTTGATGAACTGGAATTCGATAAAGTTGATGAAGACAAATATAAAACCACTCATGAGACTGAAAACCTTGTGGAGGAAGATCTATTTGAAGGAGAGACATATGAAGTCAGATTTGATGAAGACAATTCATCTAATGAAGAGTGGTCAAAATTGATGTATGAGAAACATCTTATTGACGAGTTGTTGTTTGGTGAGAAGAATGGTCCACTTGCATACAAAAATGAAGTGGAAGACAACTTTATTGTTGCAAAGAAGGAAGATGAAGAGGAGAAAAATCATAAATCTCTCTTAGAAGAGAAAAATGAAAATAGCAAAAATTGTTTTGACATTCTAATGAATGCTTTTGAGTGTGCAGGGTTTAATAAGGAAGAATGTGATGTTGAGAACTTAGGTGAAGTGCGAGATAGATTTGATGAAGATTTAAAACTTGTTAAGGAATGGTTTCAAAAGCCATATTCTGATGAATGCAAAGAAACATTACGTTATGATGAAGACTGTATGGACACTGAAGAAGAAGAAGACTGCATTACAGATATAGAAGTTGAGTCATTTTTTATGAAGTGGAGTCCTAAAGAAATAAAGTATTACTATGAGCTAATGTTGCAAGAATTCATTGAGCAGGACATTGATGATTGTACTCAGAAAGAGAAACAAAGTCCACTTATGAGAATTTTGTAGAATCTGCAAGTATTAAAAATGAACTCATATTCCAAGAACTAGAAGCAATGTTGAAGACAAAGAACATTAACCAAAAATCAAGGTTGAGAAAGAAGAGATACACAAGAATGGAAATGGAGCAGAAAACAAGAGTTAAAGTGTTTCAAGTTTGGAGCAGGAAATGCAAAAAGAAGGACAAACATCTAACAACAACCAAGAAGGCCAAGATGAAAGCACAGTTGATGAGTCAATTGTTAAAGTTATGTTGTAATGATGTAAGCCTAGTTGAGACTTAGACCAGCAGGCATATTATTCATATTACTTGGAGTGTTGAGAATCCATTTCTCCTGTAACATCCCGCTCTGGCGCACTGAGGACACTTATTCTTTGAGGACACTTGCTCGCAAGTGATCTGGACCCTTTTTGATGTTAGACCTATGATATTTGATTATGATGTGATTGACAGATGATATGATGTGTTATTATTCATGTAGACGGGTGCTATTGACTCAGTTTATTGAGTGTGCAGGTTTGTGACCTTGAGGATGCAGAGGCATCGGTAGACCCCCTTGGACTCCGGACTGAGTCAGGGAGTGTGCTTTTGGGTTGATATGTTTATTATGATG